>JAXGGA010020425.1:0-18303 GCA_038373865.1 Uloborus plumipes | reverse complement strand
TTGAAACGTATTTGTTTGTATTAAAAGAGTAAATTGAATACTTTCTAATATTTTGATGTAATGTTGGCAACTCTATACCTATGCCACAGATTTTGAAGTATGTCAAAAAACTTCAGTGCTTATTCTCATCATCCTTCAACCTGAAATGCAATCAACTAAAAATTTGCTCATCTGGATGCTGTTTTTTAGAAGTACTATATGAATTGCAAAATTATTTTGAAGCAAATAATTTCAAGTAAAATGTTTAGTGATTTTACTGATTCTCTGTAAAATAGACTTTCTCTTTTTTGCACTCTTTAATATTTACTCAAATATTTGTTTATAGCTTTGTACTATAAAATAGTTCAATTATTGTGCTTTAACATTATTTAAAACTGTGGCATCAGGTATTTAAAAAATGTTATAATCTCTATTATTGTGCCAGTAACTTTCCATTTGAATAATAATATACTTTCCTTTAAATTGGTAGTGACATGTTTCTTTTTTTTTTTTTTTTCTTAACAAGGGAATTTGGTATTATCCATTAGAAGCACAGATGTAGTCTAACTAGATAAACGATGACTCCTTTTCCGCAACTACTGGCCACGATTGAATGTAGGAGGTTTGGGAAATGAAGTATACAAACTATATAGCTGTGTGCATCACGTAAAAAGATACCTCGCAGTCATCGAAATTAGCACTTTGTTTTGAAAAGTTAACAATATGCAGTTTTTTACTTTAATTTTTTTTCATGTTTTTTTCAGACACTCATTGGATGGTCTTGTTTGCCCATGAAGTTGGCTTCTCATTGTGTATCTAGTTAATACTACATCAGTGATTATAATGGATTTTATTTAGATAACTTATTTTATTAAGGCTGTTTTATCACCAACTTACTAATTTTTAACCGAATCGAGTGAAGGGGGATGCTAAGATATTTAAAGTACAGTTTATGCGAAAGTATACTGTGAGTTTCAAAGTGACTGATATGAAATTGCATTCTTTGTCCAAGCACTTTTTATAATATCACACTAAGAATCCTTTTTGTATTATTAAAATTCAATTTCAGAAGAAAATGATGTTTCGAAAAGAAATTACTGTAGTTCAAATAAATTAAATTTATGTTAAGCCTATTACAATTCATTATATTTAATAACACATTAAAATAAATGTGCATGGTGCATAACTAATGCATATTCTATTACTTGATATAACACAATGATTTTGATTAATTGGGATCATGTGCCCAAGCTCTAATAGACCATTATTTTTTTTAAAATGCTTAAATGCTTAACCTTAACTTACAAAATTGAACAGAGTTCGCATTCCCCCTAAATTTCCTAGAAAAAGTTTGCATCTTCTAAAATTCCTAAAAATGTACTAAAATTTTTTGTGTTTCTAAAAAAATTTAAAAATGTTCTGGAGTTCTTTTAAAAGAATTTAACAGACCTTCTAAAAGTTTCTTTTTTTTTTTTTTTGCATTCTTATCTGAAAGTGGAATTTTTTCCAGATATTTGCAGTTATAAATGGACATTTTACAAAATATTTTATTAGAAAATTCACTTCGTACACTACTTTTCATCTTGAGACTGTCTTAAAATTCTTCCTCTTAAAAAAACTATTTAATCTTTTTACCATTCTACAAATATGAAATATAACCTGCCTGTGAAGTTTCAACGACTTTTGGCTGTTTCTTATCCGCCTATCTAATTACTTGCGAATTTCTTAATTCGTTTGCATCTGCCTCTGTAAAACTCACTCATTGAAGTTTACCATGCAAATTCACTGCTTAGAAGTCGATAATTTTACTCTTATCATTAATTTAAACTTTGTTTAATTTTCTTTCGTGTGTGGATTACTTCTAGGCTCTTTATTTAATGTCAATCAACTCGAAAATATCAATCCTGTTGCATCTGAATCAATTCAGACCACAAGCATTCTTAAAGAATACTAGCTACCAGGGCTGGATTAGCTTCCTCCGGCATGTTGGTGCATAACGTCCCGCCTCCCTAACTTTTACCTCATTCTGACGTTATATTATTTGATATAATTTACCTTTCACAAGATTTCATAACATACTACGCACGTTGCCCGGCGTTGCGCGGGCACTTCGTGCCTTGAAAGTAGTGAGGAAAATTTCAAGAAACTACTCCCCGCCAATGTGGCTCGCTAAGAGGCGCCTTTCTTTTTTCCTGCTTCAAAAAATCCCTGCTTCAGCAGAGGGCAGAGCCCCCTAGTTGTTTAAATTAAAACTAATGAAGCCTGAAAAATTACCAATCTATCGGTACCTGGTTCGACTTACAGTTCATTGGCGTTCAGGAGAAAGAAGCGTGGCATAGATAGATAAAAAGAAAGATAGTTAGAAAGATACTCCAAGTTTTTAATATAAGTAGATAGCATTAGTTTTTAGACTTCATTTTTGGTTTATGAAAATGTTGACAAATTAAATGGATTTGAAATATTGATATGGATGTGAAGGATAGCATTAAAACCCAAAATCGGAGAATCCAACAGATCTATTGGGTTGGCAACTAAGTAATTGTGGATTTTTTAAAGAAAATGAAAGACATTTTTTTCATGGAACGAAATATTTTTATTCTGTAATGTATTGCCCATTTTTATCAATGACATTTTGTCATCTTTCAGGCAGCATCATAAAATTTCTGGTTTTTATTAGCAAAAAACTGAATTAGGTATGATTTGACATCATCATTATTGAAATTTTTACCATTCAAGGAGTTTTGTAAAGATTGAAACAAATAGTAATCAGATGGTGCAAGGTCAGGACTACATGGTGGATGTGGCAAAACATCCCAACCAAGCTCCATTAATTTTTGACGAGTGAGCAAAGATGTATGTGGTCTTGCATTGTCATGATGGAATACAACGCCTTTTCGATTTGTCAATTCGGGCCGCTTTTCTTCAACTGCATTGTTTAATTTCGTCAGTTGCTCAATGTAGACATCAGAATTGATCGTTCGGTTCGGTGGTAAGAGTTCAAAGTCGACAATCCCTTTGTAATCCCACCAAACTGATAACAAAACCTTTTGATGAATATCAGCTTTTGATGTTGTTTGAGTTGGTTCACTTGGCCTGCTCCACGATCTTTTCCGCTTGATATTGTTATAAACAACTCATTTTTCATCGCCAGTTATCAGTCATTTTAAAAACGGATCATTTTCATTACGTTTCTGTAGCAAATCGCAGCAGCTAATGCGTTGCATTAAATGCGTTTCTTTCAGTTGGTGAGGAACCCATGTATCGAGTTTTTGAACATAGCCAAGTTGTTTCAAGTGATTTTCAACGCATGTATGTGATACATGAAGCTTCTCTGCAATCTCACGTGTTGTACTGTGACGATCCGAATCGATTATTGCTTTGATTTGGTCGTCATCAACTTCAACTGGACGACCAGAGCGTTTTTCATCTTTGAGCGAAAATTTATCAGAACGAAATTTGGCAAACCAATTTTGACACTGCCTTTCTTTTAAGGCTTCGTCACCATAAACAGCACATACAGGGTTCGTACGCTCCTTACAAACTCCTTATAAACTCCTGCTTTTTAATTAGAGAAAATAAGGGCCCTTAAAACTCCTGAATTTCACCATTATCTCCTTACAAACTCCTTATTTTTTCATTCTGTTAATACATGTTCTTTTTTCTGCTAAGTGTTTTCTTCTACCACAGATCCCAGGGGTGATTGTGTTCGAGTATTTTACCTGAATTCCGGTATTTTTTCGTGTGTTTAAACCTGAAATCCAGTATTTTTCGCTATGCCCTCTCTTAGCCCCTATATCTTCTCACATCCAATTTTTTTCATCACTCCAAATTTTCGACGATTGTATCAATAATTATTAACAATATGCGTCATCTAGACTTGTTAAAATGACATTCTAAAATTGTTTTACGTTAGTACATTCTTTTATTTGCCGCTTTTATACTTTTGATGCCTTCAATTTAAATGATGCAATCTTTTTGCATCCGGTTTGAGAATAGAGTTTTTCTGATTTTTTTTGTTTACTTTGCTTTGCTAAGGGGCAAATAAGTAAAATGTCTTTTTATTTTTATTAAAACCGAGAATTAAAAATTTTCAAGTGAAATTCTGGGTTCCTTATTAGTCAAAAAATTAAAATTGAAATCATTGATTTAATTTAAATTTTATCTCGACTACGTTGATTGCTATTGATAAGTGTTTATCATAGAACTTTAAAATTTAAATTATGACACATTTATTTTAATAAATCCTTTGAAATATTGTTTTTTTTTTTTTCCTTTTGTTTGTCCAACGCGTTCATAATGAAAATCGCGATCTGTTTGCATCCGCCGTTGAAATAGGAATTTTTGCATTTATGATGTTTACTATACTCTGTCAAGAGGTAAATAATTAAAATTTCATTTTATTTATTTATTTTTTTCTGCTTAAATCATTAAGTTGAAATGTTTTAAACGAAATTCTTTGCTCTTTAAAACTGTCAATCGTCAAGAAGTTTAAGGAATTTGAAAGGTTTGAATTTTAGCTTCTACTATTTTCAGTTCACTTAGTATTATTTTATTTCAATAATAATTTTTTAATGCGGATTCTAGTTACAAAATTTTTAATAAGAGTCTTGTTTTTCAGAAAGTACTAATTTTCAATGTCTTTTTTTTTTTTTTTTTTTCATTTTTAAATTTTTTTTAGAAATTTATTTTTAAAATAAAATATTTTTCAATCGTTACACCCACCCCCTTCGGTATCTGAATTTTATTTTGAGTCGGCTAATATTCAAGAAGTAGTAAATTCATATTTGACTTTCAATTTAGTGTATTATTCAACATATTGTATGACAGCAAAAATAAATAATACAAAAATAAATACAACACTTTTTTAATGTGTTGCTAAAAAATGCTGGTTTTGACTGGAAAACACTCCTTAAAAATTGAAATAAACTCCTGCGAAACTCCTTACAAACTCCTTATTTTTAATTTTTAAATTTGAGTATGAACCCTGACATAACTTTTTATGAGCTTGCGATGCGTTTTTCCCTTTGCGGAAAAAAAAAGCAAAATGTGACGAAAATGTTCCTTTTGACTTTCCATTTTTCAACGAACGCTAAACGAAAACTACGCAACCAATCAAAAAACTTTTTTTACTGATTGAGATCTGAGTTGCCAACTATCAAATAACAAATTCTGTTTCTTTATTTTCATTTCTCATTCAAAGTTTGGGTTATTATATCAGTTATACTTGCTAATTATTCCCCACAGTTCTTTAAAATTTTTCCTCTACAGGATTTTTTTTCTCTGTTTGCATACTTTGTCTGCTTTTAAAAAGGCATTAACTTAACACTTCTCGTTTATTGTGAGTTTAAAAAATTGCAGAAGTACAAAAACTAAAAATAAAAGAATTCAATAAATAAAATAATCTGAGAATTTACATTAAAAGCTACTGCAATTAATTTCTATGAACTAACGATATGATTTTTTCAACCTTTTATCGCACATTAATCCTTGAAGGTTTGTAGCTTTTTCTTTCTAAATATTTTAAATAAAATATTTTTGAAAAGTGGAAGACAATCATACTTTATCTAGAAATTGTGAAAAATCAAATATGTAGAATGCTTCCATGTCCAATACAAAGTCGGAGGAATAATATATAATTTTTGTTTTAGAAGCAAAAATAGTAAAAAGGAAAGATAAGTAATTACATTATTTAAAAGGTTTATCAAACAATGAAATTTTTAACTTGGATTTTTGAAAAAAAAAAATATTCAATGAGGTCCTCACATCATACCGGATATCCCTCACATCAATTCCGGATATGTCCCACATCAATACCGGATACTTTGCCGGCTATCCTGCAAAGATCTTCCGGATCAGATATCCGGAAGTACCGGATACTTAAAATATCAGACGGATTTCCAGTTCATCCCTACTTTTCTGTTCATAGCTTCTGTATTCATTCATTCATTCATTTTGTTTCATACTAATATTCTACTTTATAATGAAGCATTTTTTAAAAAATAAAGTAATGTATAAGTACTAAACACCAACCGATTACATTATATTGTGATACTCAGTACCTTGTATGTCAAATAATGTATAGCGCATCAAAAATCCGCTTTAGTCTAGCTTAGAGATTGAAGATTTGCTGTAATAATCTTTCTCCTACAGTTTTAATTGCATTATTATCACACATTTCAGAAGTGAACGAGTCACTTCAAATATTTTTTTTTTAAATACTAATACTGAATAAGCAGTATTTTAAATGTAGTTTTAAACAATTAATGCACTAAATTAAGAGCATTAATTGTTTAAAACTACATTACACGTTCTATCTATAATATCTATGTAGGCTTGATAGATTTCTGAAATGTTTAACCGCGGTTGCCAAATTCTAGGAATGCTACAATGCTTAATTGACGACGTAGTTCTTTTATTCTTCAATTATTTCTAATACGGGACAAATAAATTTCAGGAGAAATATTCAAGATACAGCGATTTTGAAAAAGTTGTAAAAAGAATACTGAATCAATCAAAGTTAATAAATTTTACATCATATTGTTGAACATTCCATTGCTTGAACTATTATGATTACATGATATGCATCATTAATCATCCGATTCATTAATCATCCGATAGTAAAGTTATACCATAAATAGCGATAATTATTTTTCAGTGATCTTGATATTTTAATTCTACCTCAATGGAAACAATTTAAACGTTAGAGCGGCATATATTCTCATAATCGAGCTAAGCCATTTGTCCATGACTAGCGGTACCCGCACGGCTTTGCCCGGGGTATAAAATTAAAAGTTCATTTGTAAAATAATAGGGAAGTTGTCGATTTTTCAATTTTATTTTATATGATAGAGCAACATACATGAACATCAACGGCGAAAAAATTTTTGCGCTGCGACAAGTAGTTTTTTTTTTTAATAATTTTTTAATTTCAAGCGGATGTGACGTCACTGGGCAGTCGTTGGCGCTTTTGAACTTTCCAGGCGAAGGCGAAGAAAGAGCGAGGAGCTCGAGAAACCAGTTTCTCCGGCTTCCGCACTGTTGTTCGCTCTGCACTGCCGTAATTTTTTTCTCGCCAAGTGATGCGTTCTAAAAATTTGACTACGGATTTCGCCAAAAAATATCAAAACAATCACCCCTGGCAGGGTATTGGATTGCTCTTTGATAAATCCAGTTTTAAATAGTGAATCAGTAGACTTTAAGGTATTGATTACGGAAGGAGAAAATCCCGCAATGAAACGATAATATAGCAAAAATCCAATTTTTATGGATGAAAGGCTGAAAGTTACTGCCATCTGACGTCACGGATTTCGGTTTCAAGATGCGCTTTTTTTGCGCTTGGGTTTTTAAAAAAATCATTAAGAATCAACCGTTGTGTTTTAAAATTCGGCAATGGTGAATTTTTGTGTTTTGTAAGCCTCTTAACAATATCTAGTAGTTAAAAAAGGGATATTCAATAGGTCACAACTACCCTATTGATATAGCAGAAAAAATGCTCTATTTGACCCCACACTGTTACAGTACCTCAAAAAAGACCAAAAAAATGTTTATTGCTTATTTCAAAAGTAAAAGTTATTTAAAACACTCAGAAAAAAATAGCATTGTTCTAGCTAAATTATTTAAAAAGTGATGAGTGACTTTAGTGCATGCATGCTATGTGTTCTTATGGAAAAGCCAAACTTTATTCTCGGTGATCAGTTTTTAGTGTTTCTATGTTACTGAAAATGCTAAGGAATTTTTTCTATTGAAGATATAACTTTAAAGCAATATTTTTTGCACTCAAGATAATATATTTAACAAAACAGTGCATTGAATAAGCGTTTTATAAATTACAAAAATTTTTAGAGTTTGTTAAACCTCGAAGAACAAAATTTTCTAAGAATTTTTTACATAAAAGGTCACAAAATATATTCTAATCAAAATATAAGAAAATGAATGCACAGATTTGTTGAGGTAATCCTTGTGATCATTTCTCAAAAAGAAATTTTGAAATTAGTGCAGAAACAAAAAAGCCTTAATGTTTTTAAAAAATTGAAAATTTCTTAATTTTTCAAATTTTCAAAACAAGTTTTCAAAATTTTTAATTTTTGAAAATAAATTATTGATTGTTAAACAAGTGCAGAAACAAATATTTCAAAGAATTAACTTTTTCACTTAAATTAAAGAAATTTGTTAGAAAGGTACTGTAAGACTGTAACCCCTTAAATCACTTCATTTGCACTTTTCGTCTCTGAAGTTTTAATAGTTGATTGGACAGTATTACAGATTTGTTAAAACTTTGTAAACGCACTTATTTTAAGTAAAAAATAGATATTACAAAATTTCTCATAACAATTTCTAATTCAATCACAAGCACTGCTTAAAGGATAAAGGTTGGGTAATATTTTTTCTCGTGCTTGATATATTAATATTATGTAGTAGAAGTAAGATAAAAGGAAGCAATTGCAAAAGAACTTACAGAATATTGATTTCGGTATTGAATGCATAGCAAGAGAATGCATAAGTCACAAAAATGATACAAAAAAAAGCTGGAACCATGGTTTTTTGCATTTATTTTTTACAAATGAGGTTTTTTTTTTTTTTTTTTACCAAGATGCTTAACTTGGCACAACTTGATAGCCCCTTATTCCCGGGTATATGTTTACAGTCTTAAAATTAAAAGTTAACAGCTACGTTTTACCAAATTTTAAAAGTTTTAAAGCATTTGAAAATTAAAATTAACATTTTTTTCCCCGAGATTAGGAAACCCTTAACGCAGCAGAGGGTACGTGAACGTATCCATTTATGTGTGGTCTTGTTGTTTGGAGCCATGTTTAGTTTTTAAAATCCCTCGAGGGTTACAGTTGCTTATAAATGAGGACCAACAAAATACCCTCTTAATTGAATCACTGCCGCTGAGAGGCAAACTCAACCTCGTTGAAAACTAGAGACCCCTAGTTTCCGACGGAGAGCTGGAAGTGATAATAAAAGTCTTGTTTACAAGGCAGGAGAATATGAATCTCCAAATATTTTTTTGTTCTTCAAATTTTCAATCGTTTAATAATTACAAGATTAAAAAATATATACTTTATTCATCATTTTTCTTTTCTTTCATCATAAAGTTTTGAAAAAAGAAAGAAAAAAAAGGGATTTTTTTTTTTTTTTTTTTCTGTTTTATGTTACGAAACATTTAGGATTTCGGGTCCGGGAGGCCGTTGCCTCCGCCCTCCGATACGGCCCTGGTTATCAATACATATTTCAAGGCTGGTGGTGTTTTCTCTTTTAAGCGTTTTAATTCCTGTAATATACACTCTTGGCATTGCATGTATAAATATTGCCTTTCAAAATTTAACATTTCCTTCGCCATTTGTAAAAATATTTTTAAAAAATCATTGAGATTCTTTTCTTAAATTTTTATAATTATTCATTTCTAAATTTTTTCGCATTTTGTGTTTGCCACTTGCTTTTTATTGAAAAATCTGGCAAACGTTTATTCTATTTAATTCTTAATGTCTGTCTAATGTTCTATTTAATTCTTACATCATAATGAGCCTGAGTAATTTACAAGTAAATGTTTTAAAAGTTTTTTTTTCCCTCTCTCTAGAAAATGGGTTGCTTTTGATGTGACACTGTTTTGTAAAGTTATAATAGTAAAATTGTTTTCTTTATTACGATCTTTGCTTTGAGAATTTATCTAGAATAAAAACTAGTAATTGATTTTTCAATTCAAAATTCTTTTCTGCTTAAACAAAAACGAAGTAAATGCATACATAGCAGGCTTAACCTTCTTTCTTGGTTTCTAAGCAGTTCTGCTCACTTTGTATAGTTCAATTCAATACACCCACATTCCAAGGCAGCCCCCCTCCCCCCGAGCAAATAACGAATCTTTCTTGTTTAAAATTTTAATGAATTTAACTGCACAGGCTGCTGCACGTGATTACAACTCGAATCGGGTTCATTCACTAGAATGAGGAGTGCACATTTCAAAACTCATTTTCTGGTGGAGAATGTTATGTCTGTCAAACGTCTGCGATTGTTGTTTGTGTTGCGTTTGCCTCGTCTGCCTGAAAGTTGTTTTGCAATAGATTTGTTGATGCCGCTTGTTGAGCTGAAATTCCAATTTTCCCACAACAGAGTACTAGTCAAGTAATTAATGGCTTAGTGACGTGCATTCCAGGGTTGCCAGACGTCCCGGATTTCAAATACGGGACAGTCCCGTATTTTAAAAAATTGTACTGCGTCCCGCGGAACTTCCATACTGGACGGCTAAAGTCCCGTATTCTAGTCATTGAGTATGTATACCCTTTGCCCCACACCCCTTCCGGAAAAATTCGAAAAATAACCCTCTGTTAAATTTTTGGAATTATAAATTGGAATGCGAAAACATGAATATTTCATTTCATTCATAATCAGTCAAATTTAGCTGATCAACCGGCGGAAAAGATGCTTTAAATAAAATTACTTCAAGGATGCTTGAAAAAGAAACTACGAAGGATAAACTTATAAACAAGAGATAACTAATTTTCTCCAAACATGAGTTTAACACTTAGAACGAAAGTGTAGTGAGTGAAAACGAAGCAAATAGTTTAAATCCAAATGACATGAATGAAATACAAATAAATAATACAGTGAACTCTCAGACTCTCACTTATACACCGCCTCATTTATGCGCCTTTTTCACTTATACGACGGTTTTAAATTGTCCCAGCACATTCCATAGCAAAATAATGATAGTATCATTCGTTTATATGCGTCGCTCTAAAGATTAATATTTCACTTATGCGCCGAATTTTTCGTAAAATGTCAAAATTAAAATTTATTTCCTTTAAAAAATAAACATTTTTCTTCATTTTCCTCTTTAATCTTTCGCCTCTACTGCTCACGGAAGGCCTTTTTTCCACATGAACACAGAATTCGGAGAGGGACTATTATCTATTATAGATCGTTTTAAAAAAATATTTTGTAATTAGGTATGCTACAATTTTTGTTTTCTCATTATCATTGTAGTTACGTTACATTAATTGCTAAACCGTAGTAATGTATCCCTTTTCTATAGAATCATTCTTATTCATTCTCTCGTTAGAGCCTATTTTGCGTTTCAGTCCTTTAAATAGGCTTGTTCACTTATACGTCTATCTCACTTATGCGCCTTTTTCTTTTGGTGTCTTGGGCCGGCGCATAAGTGAGAGTTCACTGTAATATTAATAACTAGGTGGTATAATTAATAACGTTTGGTGTTACGCCACCTTGCGGCGAGTTGAAACGTTAGCGAAAGCAGTTAAAAAATCAGTTTTGCACTTGCTAAGCACATGTCTCATTGGACAGATACAACTAGGTCGGTCTTTATTTTACCTCTTGCAGCAGCAGTCATTGGCAGGAGATTACAACGCCCCCTATTATTTATTTGAATTTTGAATCATCTCAGCGTATCTTTCACAAGCGCTTCCTGCATTTTTACTTACTTCTATATCTAATATACAGAAGAAAGTTGGATTCGTGAAAATTTTCGAGTGTCGAATTTTGACGGATTTGCACGTTTTGAGGTGCGCCGAGTCCATTTCGATCATTTTTGGAAAATGTCTGTCTGTGTGTGTGTGTGTGTGTGAGAGTCTGTATGTGTGTAACCAGTTTTTGTGGCCGGGCTAGAGCAAAAACTGCTGCAGAAATTTTTGCACATATGTACCACCATGTGAACTGGTGCACCTAACTTTTTTTAGCGAATTCCTCCAAGGGGGGGGGGAGCAATCGCACGTTTTCTGCGCGTGGGTGATTGCTATATCTCAGGAAGTAACCGGCGGAATAAAACGAAAATTGGTCCATAGGTAGACCCTATTGAGTACAGGTGCTGATTTAATTTGTGTGTCAATATCTCAAAGGGAGGTGGAGCAATCGAGCGTTCTTCTTATTTAATGTAACTGCTATATCTCGAGAAGTAATGAACGAAATCGAACAAAAATTGGTACCCTAGTAGACGTTAAAGAGTACAAGAGCTGATTCAATTTTTGTGTCAATTGCTTAAAGGGGGGTTGTGCAATCAAAATTGCTTATTCTGTCATTGCACCTGCTATATCTCGAGAAGTATTGCTGCGATTTGAATGAAATTTGGAATAACACTAACCCAATATGTAAGCCAGCACCAATAAAACTTGGCGCTAATCGCCCCAGGTGGAGGGTGGGGTGATTTTTGCGCTTAGTCAACAATACGAAAAATTAATTCATTAAGAATCGTTTTCACGCATTTAATTATCAAAACATCGGAAAACTTTCAATGATTTGAAATTTTTAACTGTTGTCAATTTCTTTTTACTAACAAATAAAATGTTTGCAATTAATCTAAACAAGGCTTCTGCAATGATTTTCAATTTCGCTCATTGATTCTGCATTTGCAGGGGTATTACGATAATTGGGAAATTGGAGCTGTCTCCAACTATTCGGGCGAGTATTTTATTTTGTAACCGGAATTCATAAGATAGATATAGAAAAAAGTTTCGTGACGGCTACATAAAACAAAAACGACGGAAAAAGTACATAGTATTAGATCGTATTGCACGGAAGACAAAATATCTTTTTTTTTTTTTTTTTTTTGTCTTTTCGAGTTAAGTTTAATATGGCAGCACTAAGTGCTTATGGAGTGGAATTTGCTGCTCTATTTAGACAGGTAAGAAAGGAGAAGGGGATCAAAGCGAAAATTCAACCTTAAGCTTACTGTACGGTGAAGAAAGGCTGCGGTTTGAATTTCCAAACGTTGTTGTCTTGGACATTAGAAAGATTGCGAGTGAACTGGGAAAGTCATTACTGTTTTAAAGAGATGGGAATGGTGGAAGAAAAGCTCGTACATTTTGACGAAAAAAAGGGTTTTCCCGTTTTCTTTCGAAGAGGTTTATTTCTATTCTGGAAAAATTGAAAATTTATAAATTTCAAGAACCAATATTTCAAAACTATCATTCTCAAAATTAAGTTGATTAATGCTTTTGAGTTATTCCATACCAACTCACCAGAAAAAAGAAAAGTTGGTCGCACGACCAACTCGGATTTTCTTTTAATTTGGCACACATGTTGATCAT
This sequence comes from Uloborus plumipes, assembly GCA_038373865.1. Classification (NCBI taxonomy): domain Eukaryota; kingdom Metazoa; phylum Arthropoda; class Arachnida; order Araneae; family Uloboridae; genus Uloborus; species Uloborus plumipes. The sequence goes on along the minus strand of JAXGGA010020425.1, from coordinate 5,284 downwards.
ATAGAACCATGGAAAAGTCCAAATTGTTAGGTTCCTGCTCCACTTATTTTCTGAGATATATGCCCTCAAAGTTTGTCCGTCACGTCAAAATACTAAAAAAGTGATGTTATTTAATCATTTTTTATAAAAAATCGTACTCATCTATATACACAAAAGACTACTTTTGTAAGCGTATGTCCGGGGTAAACTTCAAAACTACTGAACCGATTTTAACCATTGTTTCACCGTAGATAGCTGCAGTAACAGGGAGCAGGATAAGCTATAATTTATTTCTAAAAAGCTTAGTTTAAAAAAGTTATTATGGAAAACAATAAATTTCATATAGTTTCCCCATTAAATGATTAAATTTTCAGTCCATTGTTGCAAATATTTGTTGCCTGGTAACAACAATATTAATGGTGATTATATAATATTAATGGTGAAAATGTGAACCAAGGCTTCTCTGGAGTAAGTATGAAATTTATTGCTTTCTTAAGATTTTTAGATTCATCTGTGCCAATTATCGCTAACGAGACTAAATAAAAAGATAATTGATTTTGGCAACAGTTACAGAACAGAAAATGTTTATAGTCAAAAAATTTCTAAGTTAGATACATAAGATGTTTTCATCAATGTAGTCACAAGGATATAAACTAATTATGGGACTTATTTTACGTGTAATGTTTGGAAATACTTGACTCCAGTGCGATTGATTTTACATTGTGCGACAGAGAAACTTGCTGATTTTAATTGGATGCTAATAAGCAAGGAGTGGGAAGAGTCATTTTAAAGAGAGGGTCCTGAAGTTTTGTTATCTTATAGTTTAGTTGTCGCCATGGCGCTGGACAAAAGAGCAACGAGCGTTCGCCGCCGAATCTTACTTTTCAAATAATCTTTCGGTGGTCGCCACTCAACGTGCCTTCCGAACTCGGTTCAAAATTCAGCCCGTTGTTCCCATTCCTGGTTGGGAATCGACTGTTTTGTGGGTGAAAACATTCAGGGAAAGTGAGAGTGTGGCAAACAGAGGCCCAGGAGGTCAACGGATTTCCAGAACCCTAGAAAACGTCGAAAAAGTGAGGGAGTCCTTTTTGCGCTCTCCCAGGCGTTCGGCGCGTAAACACGCTGCTGCTTTGGGGATTTTTGATTGAGACGAATTCTTCACAACGAACTCCAGTTTCATCCCTACAAACTTGCTGTGGTTCACCAGTTGAGTGATAACGTCTCCTTGAAAGGTGACGTACCATGGCCGGCCCGCTCTTCCGATTTGACACTCTGTGACTATTTTTTATGGGGGTATCTCAAATCGATTGTTTACAACGACAAGCCCCGGACCCTGCAACGCCTAGAGAACAGCATCCGGCTTACTATCACCAACATCCCATCAGTCGATATGCTCGAAAGAGTGCAACAAATCTAGGGTACATGAGTGCATCATTAACAGGGGCCGTCATTCTTCCCGATGTAGTTTTTAAATATAACTAATATAAACATTCAGAATGGGTACCATATCTTATAAAAAGTAGTAAACTGATACATGATGTACTTTTCCCTTAGTTGACTTTTCAAGTCTGCAAGTTTCTCCGCCGCACCCTGTACCAAGTTTATAACATTTCCGATTTACCTAAACATTATTTGAAGCTTGCATTTGTATTTAAGGTGTGTAATAGTTTGTGTTTTTTAGTTTGTCCAGTCAGAAAAAATTGCCATTGTGAACAGAAGTAGCCATTGTGTATATAGATATGCACTTTAATGTTGAAAAATTCATGAACGAGTGTCACTAAAACACCATACCCGGCCGAAACCCGGGCAGGGCCGGGTACCCGGCTAGTGCAAAATAAAAGTGTTAGATATCTATGGAAACTAGTTACTCCAGGCATTCAGAAAAAAATACTAGAATGTTCATAATGAAAATTGCTAAGGTACAGGGCTCTTTGAAGTTGAAATCACAAAAACTCGATTTTGCCGATTTTGCTAAAATTGAGGAATTTATTCCAAAAAAAGGAAGACATAACCAAAGGTTTACTCACTTTCTGGTAGTGTACAGATGTTTACTATAAATGGTTACACAATGCATAACTTGGATTTCTCACTTCTTCTAGGAAATATTTAAGCTTAAATATAAGCCATAAGGCAAAGACATGCCTTTTCGGCCATCTTGGCAGCCATTTTTCTCATAAAGGGGGAGCAGTAGAAACTTTAATTTTTTTTTTTAAACAAGCCACTGATATGTTAGCTATTCACAGGAAAAGAGTTTACTTTTGGTTATTTCTTCCATTAAGAGATATCCTGCTGACAGTATATGCATGATTTTCGCGACAACTATATGCTTTTGTTCCCCCTCTCATGGACTTAAAATTAATTAAACCAAAAAATAACGATATATTTATTAATAGCTGTATTATCTACCCAATATGTCATGAAATTTAATTTATTAAATCATTGAACAATAAATTAGATAATTGATGAAAACAAGAAATAGTATTTCTCTGATGCCTGAGCATTATGCATTCATAATTATAAAGCACTAAATACTTTCTTGAGAAATTAATTAACATAAAGGAGCTCCAAATATTTATATTATAAGCAATACATAATCTTGTGATTGGGATACTTCTGTTTCTAATTGCAGAATTTCTTGAATATCACATGAATATCAGGAAAATAAATGAGGTCTTTTCGTTTGATGTAGGATATTTTATGACAAATTTCATTTGATGGGCTACTAACTGAGCATGGTGATAAAGAGCTATTAATTTCAGCATCGAATTCCATTTTACCTTATTAACAGTTAAATATTTACAAAATAATTAAATAAATAATTTAATATAAAGCCATGCTTAAAGAATTAAAATTAGTGCAACTAATTTATTTGACTTGCTTACAAACTTTGAGGGCATGTATCTCAGAAAATAAGTGGAGCAAGAACCTAACAATTTGGACTTTTCCATGCCTCTATATGATCAACATATGTGCCAAATTAAAAGAAAATCCGAGTCGGTCGTGCGACCCCCATTCGATGAGTTGGTATGGAATCACTCATTTACTAATTTTGATCATGTTTTGTATTTTCAACAAAGAAAGTTACTATCCAATTTTTTCAATCATAAAAATTTTATGTGTATCTCTATTAAATAGAAAAAATGACAGATTGCATTTTTCTCAAAATGTTCAGTACTTTTTAACGAAACTACAGCCATTGAATGCATTTTATTTTGCAAAAAAAAAAAAAAAAAAAAAATCAAGTTTTCTTTTTCCAATTTTTCTCGAAAAAATTATCTCCTCCTCCCACATTGCGTCAACATTTCCGGAAATTTTACATCTCTTCTGTTGCAAAATCAAATAGGTTTTAAGTTGTTGATTGACAAAAATAATAAACTAATAATAATAATTAAAACTTATGCCATAATCTCTTAATTTATCATACGTAATTTAAATTCATTTCACATTTGAAAATGTTGGAGGCTGGGAGCATTTTATTTTATTAAACAAAAAAAGCACTCTAATATTTTGATTTGAGTGCACCCAAAACCGCAAGGCAAGTTCTCCCAAACATTTATTCCCAACTGGCAATACTAATACAGTAAACTTTCAATTATCCGCGAGGGTCTCAGGAAAGAAACAAACACAATTAACTGATTTTTTCGGAAAAGCACGAATTTAAATTTTGTTTTTTCTCAACATTTCTTACCCAAGAGTGCTGTACACTTCATCCAATAAATTATTTTACTTGGGCGTTATCATAAGTACCACTTCTTTATAGGTTTTTCTGGTTGAGAACCTCAAATATAAATAACTTTTCATGCTGTAGCTATCATCACTGTTTGTACATATCACGTTTTAAGTGTAATACAATTATTTTTAAGCAAAATATATTTTTTATCTTTTTTTACCCCTTATTTTATGCTTTTTTCAGATTATCCGTGATTTTCGTTATCCGCGGTACCCGTGCCACCCAATTCCGCGGATAATCGGTAGTGTACTGTATTGATACAAATTAATATTTGTCACTGAGCCACAGCCCATTTTTGAAAAAAGGTCGAAAATTTTAAAAAAACAAAAATCCACCTTTTTGCCTGTTGAATACATATTTATTTAACATTTTGAGCCCATAACACTTTTTTTTTCTCCACAGAATTTAATAATTTGGGCCGTGGAAGTTTTAGAAAAACTTTTTTTCTACATCTCATTAAATAGTTGTGACACTAAAGCTTTAATTTTTCCCAACTTTCTCTTTTCCAAAGTTTTAACAATAACTGGGACAAAAGCAGGTTCGGAAACGGCTGTTTAATAGCCAAACAACGTTTTGTTCCAAAAGGGAGATTTCCTTCTCTATTCCCGGGAACGCGGTTATGACGTCACTCTTTGCCTATCATTGGCTGGCGATGAAGATATAAGGTGGAATTATTCGGAGTAGGAGTTTGTTTTCATATCTTTCATCGCTCCTTCAAACTTGAGCAAAAATGGCTCTCCGTGTTGTTTCAATCGTCTGCTTTGTTTTTATTTTCGTCTGCAGCGTAAAATGTCAAATGCCGGGAAGAATGCGAAGTGGACGAAACAGGGCTAGAAATGCGACGTGTGTACTCAATGGAGATGTACAAGGGGTTATTTTGCTCCAACAAAGGGTAAGATTTGTTTTAAAACATCTTTGCTTTTGATAAAATTCCTTCATCCTTTCAGGTTTTTACCCTTTTTTATGTTGATCTTGATTTTTTTTCTACTTCACACACAAAACAAATTGTTACCATTAAAGCTGGATACAAATTCTTGGACATATATAAACAGTATTTTTCAATTGTTGTTTCCAGAACGGTATGATTATAATAATATTTTTCAGGATCAGTGAAAATAAGCAGAAATAATAAATTTAAAAAAATACGTTCAATAATTTTTCTGGTCAAAGCTTCCAAATGAAACTTTTCCAATCAATGGACTAGCTATATTTAAAAATGAAAAGTTGTGGAATAATCATAGTACATTCTTGCAGAAAAAAAAAAATTAAAAAAATCTTCGTCGATCGAGTCATAAACTCCCCCCCCCCCCTCTATTTATTTATTTTTTTTCATTTTAATCAATTTCGTAATAAAATACCTTTTTTTTAAATATACGTCTTTTTTTTTTTGCTTTTTTTCTATTTTTTTCTTTTTCTTTTCTTTTTTTCATTGTCTTTCCCTTTTCTTTTCTTTTCATTGTCTTTCTCTTTTCTTTTCTTTCATTTTCTTTCTCTTTTCTTTACTTTTCCTTTTTCTTCTTCTTCTTTTATTTCAATAAACAATGAAACAGCTTACAAAGGTTTCGAAGACATAAT
>JAXGGA010020424.1:0-18304 GCA_038373865.1 Uloborus plumipes | reverse complement strand
CAACAACAGCGCAAAAGTAACTTTATTACTCATTTATAATTGAATTAAATGCATGCACAATATTTTGACAAAAAACTATTTGAAACTATTCGAATATATGAAATGTGTCTTGTTTGTTTATGAAAGGCAATTAATTATTAAATATATATAATTACATAATTAGGTGTGCTTAAATAATAGGGGCCTTGGTTTTAAACCCCCCCCCCATACACACACACACATTTTCTCTTTAAAACTTTCAGGTATTTTTTTATGAACTCACAATCACCCCTGTTATAACTCCCTTTTTTGTTGCGTCAGGGGTAAAAAAAAATGTATAAAACTACACTCGAACAATTTTATTAAATAAATCAATAATAAATTAGTGCAAAAGTTTTGTAACTTATCATGACAAATTTCAGGCTTACTTATTAAGAACTTCACCAGAAATCAAATGGAAATTTAAAGGAGTAATACACGGAGGAAATTTAAAGGAGTCATTAGTACTTTCGAACAGCTAGAAATCCTACTAGAAATTTTTGATTTTCTCTGATCAAATTTGAGAGTGTATGTCTGGAATGATGAATTCTTGAAATTATTACATTGAAACTAATACGAGTGTCCAAAAGCAAGACCTTCATCCTCCAAAAAGCTATAGTCTGCTAAAAAGAAAGATAATAAAAAAAAAGACACAAATAAAATTTATAAAAGCGTATTTTTTTTTATCCGCAATATCTTATTAAAAATCCGTTTATGTATTTCTTTTTCTTTATTAAATCTAACAACTGTAATTTTAATACATTTTTTTAATGCTACACGTTAGTTATTTCCGGTAACATGAAGTTCGTATTGTTTTTTCGTTAATGAAATGGTTTTGAATTTGAAAGCTAATTGCTTCTACAGCACAATCATCTCATTTAAACAATACAGTTAATGCAAATTTGGAGAAAATATTTTGAAATAAAATGTGAAATTGTACAATAGGGCAATAATATAGAATAAAAAAATGTTTATTTTTTTTTTATGAGAAATTCTAATGCTCTATCTAGCGTACTACTATATAATAGAATATTAGTTTACTTTATTGTTTTGTGATAAATAAATTTATGGATACTTGTTTTAACAACGACAAATTCTGGGCCACAAATTTTTGAACATTTTTTTCTCCAGGTTTTCTTTACCTAACTCTTGTTTTAAATTGTAGCAGTCCTGAGTAATCCAATCCAGGCCCGTCATGCAGGGGGGGGGTCAATTGCCCCCCCCCCTGGCTTTGAGAAATCAATGTATTTACATATAAGTGGGCGTGGTTTTTGATGTTTTCCGGTGAAATTGCATTGTGTTTGGACCCTTTGCCCCCCCCCCCTGGAAAAACTTGAAATGACGTCCCTGATCCAATCCCAGTTAAACAAGAGTACTGTACCAAGAGTCTGGATAACAATAATTGAAACCGCAACTTTCTTTCTGGTGTGAATGCATAAGTTTTACCAAAAGCAGAAGTCATTTTTTTAAATTGTCTATTAAAAAAAAAGAAGATTTTAGTCTCATTAAAGTTAGAACAAAACGTGACTTACGTGACTTACCAGCAAGCTCCGCATTCTTCTTGGTTGTTTACTGGCGTCACTACATTTTTCTCCCTCCTAAAAAAATAAGCATTGTTAATTGAACCACAGTCAATCAAAATGGTAGAAATACTCCAATTTTTTCCTTGCGAGCATTACTTTACTTACATGGGGGCTCATGCGAGCTCCACTCAATGTGCTTGTTTTATCTTTCATCCATTTTTTAACGTAGTAGACGGAATTTCAGACAATTTATGCATGAATATATATTGTGAAGAGTATAGGGTTCCTGATATCTTTTTTGTAAATACAAATTAAGCACTGAGGTTTTGGAATGATAAGAGGAACTTTAAAACTTGTTGAGGAAAAAATCAAACATTTGTTGGTTACTAAGCTGAGCTATAGTCATAGAATGCTGTTTGCGATAACCATGCTAAAAATCGACAATCGCTGTGAAAACATTACTAGTGCTACATTTAAATTCATTGCACCAAATTCATATGAAATATGAGTTCCAAATACCCCGGTCACCAAAATGACTGAATTTCCTCTATTCCTCCCTCGAATCAGGAGCGTCATTTAGGGGGGGGGAGGTCATTTGCCCTCCCCCCCTGACTTTGAGAAATCAAAATATTTACATATAGGTGGGCGTGGTTTTTGTTGTTCTCTGGTGAAATTTTATTGTGTTTTTACACTTTGCCCCCCCCCCCCCCCCTCCTGGAAAAACTTGAAATGACGTCCCTGCCTCGAATGGTAACAAGACCTGTTCTCTTGATGGGAAGACAGAAGACACAATGTAACAAACGTCTAACCAGAGTTGAGGCCCGTACTCGGCGACAAATATTGAACTTCGAAAAGGTTACAAAATGTTTCATATTGAACAATTTTGTAACCTTTACGAAATACAAACCTATGTGACCAAACTTGGCTATGACAAACTTTGGTTATGAGCAGTAGCGTACATAGACTTGGTGCCCCTCCCCCCATAAGATCTACAAGTGATCCCCACCCCCTTATTAAACTATTAAAAAAATATTTTCCGCCGTGTAACTTATAATGCAATTTTTCTGGATCCTGCTCCCTCAAACCTCGCCCCCCCCCCGCACCGAGGGAGCTGTGGGGGCATTATGTACGCTACTGGTTATGAGCCCATATAACCAAAATGACCGTTGATTGCCCCGTGTGATTATTTAAAAACTCCCCCAACTGAGGAGTGGTGGTACATATATTTAAAGACATGAACTTCATTCATTCGCTATTCACTTACCAATCGACTCTCTGCGGCAACTGGTCCCTGATGTTCTTGATCGCTTGAAGTTTCCTACTTCTGTGGTATGAAGAACTCTTTTTGGGAAGTTTGTCAGCGGGAACGTCCACTTTGGCAAGGTGGACTAAAAAGGAATTTATGAATTACAATTGCAAACTGAATGGCATAGCTTAACAGGACAGAATGGTCCTTCAAATGGAAAAAAATATTTTACCTGCCACGAATTGAAAATTGACTCTATCTCCGAATAAAATATTTTTGGAAAAAAAAATAGAACCGACTTCAGTTGGAAATTGCTCTAAAAAGTAAAAAATAATTTTTTTCTTTGAACACCATCGAAACTACTTTTAAACATAAGTTTTGAAGTCGGCGCAAAAACGATAGGTAAAATGATATTTAACCATATTTTGCCAACATTTTTTCAAAGAAACCATTGAAAATTAAAAGCAGAATATTTGTACCATTACACGAATGTGTGGTAATCAATGAAATGAATCCATTAAAATTTATATTTATAGTTGAATTGTAGTTGCGTATGATTCTATACATTGTTTTTGCGCCGACTTCAAAACTTATGTTTAAAAGTAGTTTCGATGGTGTTCAAAGAAAAAAATTATTTTTTACTTTTTAGAGCAATTTCCAACTGAAGTCGGTTCTATTTTTTTTTTCCAAAAATATTTTATTTCATTCTTTTTAGTGTAAATGCACTTAAAATAATCAAAATATAGTTAAAAAACCATGCAGCTGTTCAAAAAACTTGCAGACCTGGACTCGATCTCATTCCATCAGGAACTTCAAACCGACGCTTTTAACCACTTGACCATCGGGTCGCTCATTGAAGTAAGGATTTACGATAGCACATATTGTTTTTAAATAACATGAAATTTTAGTTTTTCGATCATAACTTTTTTTCTAGTGAACAAATATCGTCATATGAATACATGGTACCTAAGTTAACCATCTCCTATCGATTTAAAAAAATCGTCCAAATCGGTTCAGTAGATCAGATGTTATGTGCGAACAAACAGACAAAAAAACATACGCTTTGAATTGAGAACCTCCTCCTTTTTTGAAGTCGGTTAAAAATTGAAAGTAAAAGTAAGTAATTTGAATTGTGGGAGAAGGAGTTAGAGTAAGACTTGGAAAATTGGTGCAAGTTTTTGCTTTTCATGGAAAATAATTTTCAACTAAAGTGGACTCTTTAGCTTTTTTCAAACACCACAAATCAAAATCTTATTTTTTAAAAATGTGTGTCACTTTAATGATCGTTCATACCCCCCCTCGCAGTGCAAAAAAACATTACACAGCAGATTTTTCCCAATAACTCAACACTCATGGTGTTTGATACATTTTATTTGTTTGTAATGATGTTTTTTAGTCACAACCAATATGAAAATCACAAAAAATAGTTACTTTAATTTTTAACATATATTTATCATTTTCAGAATTTTTGACTTTTAATTTTACCTTGAATTTGACGTAAATGCAAGGTATAAAATACAGAATTTTATAAAGGTACAAAAATTAACATAATATAATTGATTGTGTATATAATTTTTGAAAAAATAATATAGGTGCCGCAAATCAAAAACCATTTATTGCCACAATCGATTCAAAGCCCCCAAAAATGGCGCAAACGTCCATAAGAAAATTCTACAGCATCGAAGGACCCCATTGCCGATTTTAACAAAGATCCGACCAAAACTGTCATTTTGTACCATAAAAAAATATGGGGCACATTCCCATGGGAGGATGTACCTGCATAAGGACATTACAATTTACAATCATTAAAATCATTAAAAAAAAACGTGCAGCTATTCGAAAAAATCCTTGCAGACCTGGACTCGATCTCATTCCATCAGGAACTTCAACTAGACGAGCATAACCACTTGACCGTCGGGTCGCTCATTGAAGTAAGGATTTACGATAGCAGATATTGTTTTAAATGACATGAAAGGTTAGTTTTTCGATCATAACTTTTTTTCTAGTGAACAAATATCGTCATATGAGTACATGGTACCTAAGTTACACCATCTCCTATCGATTAAAAAAAAATTATCCAAATCGGTTCAGTAGATCAGATGTTATGTGCGAACAAACAAAAAAAAAGTACGTATACGCTTTGAATTGAGAACCTCCTCCTTTTTCGAAGTCGGTTAAAAAAAGTTAATTTTGTTGTGATGTAGCTTGTAAATAAGTATGTCCTAATCCCTCAAAATTTTGTAAGATATGTCACGTGATTTTATAAGATATGTCACGTAAAGGGGGGAACGAGACTTATTAAGAAACTATGAATGAGGGGCCTGTTTTCTTTCAGTCAACAATGGTTGCTGGTGCAGGTTGTTCGCGTATTATAGTCCTTTGATTATTTTAGCCATCTCTGTAAGTTTTCTTGTGTTCCATATACTAATTTTTATTTACTCACTAGCTGCGTTGAACGGACATCTCGAAAGTAAAAGTTGTGTCAAGTGACGCATGTTCAATCATCAGGCTTAAATAAAAATAAATAAATAAATTTTCTAATCAAAGTGTAAAATTTCCCGTTACCTAGAAAAGCAATTTTATGACTAAATTAAAATTTAATTATTAATAGACGTTGACTGATTTTCTGCCCCCCCCCCCAAAAAAAAAATAATGTAAGGGATAAATGAATATGTCCAAAATATAAGTAATGGGATGTCAGTTGGGTTTCATTATTTATCTAAATGTTTCTAGCTTAAATGACAAATGAACCAAGTTCTGTAAAATTTGTGTAGTTTTGATCATATAGACCACATGTAATAGAATAGATAGACCATATGTCCCAACAATCAACACAAAATCTACTGAACCAATTTTCATAAAACTTGATATAGGGGAATGTGGGGCAAGTGATATCCTATTTCACTTTTCCCCACATTCCTGTCGGACCTTGAAAGCTATGAACTCGTGGAATGACAAATTTACTTTTTTTTTTTTTTTGCAAAAATTTAGTGTTTAAATTAAGGTAAGTAAATAAACACCGAGCTGAGTTTTATTTGTACAGAAATCGTTGCATAATTTCAAGCACTTATCTTTTTCAAGTTCACATAAGATAAAAGACGTTGATAGTGAACTGACTTTTGAACGATTGATCTTATCAGGATAAATAGATAAAAGAATGTAACTGAGAGAGGATGTTTTATTTTGTTCTTGAAGCCGATTTGATTTTTGCGATTAATAACTTAATAAACTAACATTTTTCTTGGTATAGAATAGATTAGGGGTGCGACATCGATGACAATCTATCTATGTTAGAAATTAAAACATCGATGGTATTGATACATCGATGTTTTCAAACATCGATCTTTTTTAGACACATTACGTACACATTCGAAAGTATAGTAGCCCCTAGTTATATCGTTCAATGGTATATAGCTTACTACACTGTAAAAAATGAATGCTATTTTTACAGTATAATACTGCTATTTTTATAGTAATTTTACAGTAATAAACTGGAAAATTTGCTAGTTTTACAGTAGTAAACTAAAATAGCTAATTTACCGTAATAAACTAAAATTGCTAGTTCACAGTAATAAACTGTAAAATTGCTAGTTTACAGCAATAAACTAAAATTGCTAGTTTACAGTAAGAAACTAAAATTGCTAGTTTTACCGGTTTATTACTGTACAGTTTACAGTTTTAGACTGAAAACTCTGTTGCCAGTAGTACACTGATGTTTTTACAGTAATAAACTGTAAAATTGCTAGTTTACAGTAATAAACTGTAGAATTGTTAGTTTACAGTAATAAACTATAATTTTACAGTACTGTACATTACAGTATTTTACAACTGTAATTTACGCTGCTAATTTTACAGTAAAAACTGTAAAATAGCTAGTTTACAGTTTTTTGCTGCGCTTTTAGTTTTAAAATGAAATCTCTACTTTCAGTATTATACTGCAAAAACATCAATTTATTTTTTGCAGTGCACGATTTGATTCATTAAAGATGTTGAATCAATTTACCACTGATTCAATGAACCGGCGTCCGCTGTATTGTCAAATTCAAAAAGAAGACAAAAAAACTGTTGCACATACCATATCTTTTGAACTCATCCGGCGTCATGTCAGAGAACTGGTTGATGCCGTAAATAGTAGATTGCGTGAAGTTCCCATTCTTGTTTAGCCAATTTATCCTTTTCAGAGTTTGCTGAAACACGACGGTAAAGTTCAGTAAAATTGTAAAATTATAAGAAATCTTTTGACATAGTAATAAGGTACGCAACTTTTTTATAAATTTAAGGGAAATTTCGGCAATTAAGAAGAATAAACTTGGATTCTTTAGAAAAACAATTTTTTTTTTAACCTAGCGGTTTACTCCTATGTGCTGTTTTTTTTTTTTGCAACGTAAAGCGTCAAACAAGGGTAGATTTAGAAACTTTTCAAGGGAGGGGCGATTGAGTTTTTTTACTTGCTTTTTCTTCGTATATTGATTAGAAAATATGGATCAGAAAGTTTTTGGACTTCAATTTTGAAATATTTCTAGGGACGAGCGCCGGAAATTTTAGGACTTCAATATGAAAAAAATACCGGTAGAAAGTCCGTCAAGGGAGGGACGATCGCCCCATCGCCTCTCCCTTGTATGAGTTCCTGCTTCAAAATGAGAAGATGCAAGTTGTGTTTTCTCTCTCTCTTAATTTGCTTGGTAAATTAAACTTTTCATAACCGAGTATCGCAGTCTGGTTTTGAAACGTCTCTCTCTCTCTCTTTTAAATTTCTATGCTCTACAGCTGACTACTCCATATTTCTAAGCTATAATTTTGCATAAATTTCGCACTAGCTTTAAGATTTTTCTTCCTTTTAACAGAGGTCAAATCGGGGATAGTTGACCATAGGAACACGTTGACTCATTCTTAAAAGTTTTTTTTTTAAACTTACGCATTAGGCAGGCAGTGCTGTCTGTCTAGCCATGCAGTGTCTTTTCCACGATATCATTGAAAAAGTAGTGCTCTTCTAAGAACCAGCTACAAGTTTTGAATTTTCGCAAAGCAAAAGGCAAATGTCATCCCTTACATATACTTGTTTTTTATTGATTAATATGGGGAGGTCCCGGTTTCGAATCCCGGCTCTGGCATCGAAGTACTTTCTTTTTCCTGTTCATGTCCTTTTTTTGTATGAATGTGTTGTTGTGCTGCAAAAAGTTGCGTACCCTATAAACGGGTCCTTGTGAAATATGTGAGCCGTGGAAGTCGGACTTCACACCAAATTACGGTACAGCTGGAAAAGTAAAGCAGTGCACCCTAAATTGCCAATCAAGACGAGACAACAGCAACAAAATTTCGAAACCTTCAAATTGCTATCTTTCGCGCTAGAGCAGTAAGAAATTAATTACTCTATATGTTAATTTTTGATGAATTTTTTAAAATTTTTCTTCAAATTTTTGCAAAATGATTCTCTTTTATGCTGTCAAGTTCTCGAAAGTTTGGTAAGGTTTGACGGAAAACTGCGTGTTATGAGCCAAAAACATGGGAACAAAATTTTTATATTCTTTGACGAAAATCTATAAAATTGTTGTACACAGTAAGTAAATTAATTTATGAAACTTACAGCTCATTCCCAGCTATTTACGATAAATGATAATCAAAAAACGTTTTTTTATTCTTCAATTTGTTACTGGCGCCTTAAATGCACAAGAATTTAATGTTTGCTGAAGCATGCCTTTCAGTAACAAAAGTTACGGAACAACTGTTCTGTTTATTTCCCGAGAAATTCTTTTAAATACGTATTTTTGCAAGTAAAGCAACTTTTTTATTTATTTATTTATTTAATTTAATTTTATTTTTTTGTTCGACAATATTTGTCATGATCATGTCGGCTACTGAAAGGGAAAGCATTCTTAAACAATTAAATGTCCTTTTTATTTCTCTTATTTTATGATCCTTTTATTTATTTCATTTCAAGTTAAATTATCTTTTTGTTTTAATGATTTTAAGAAAGAGATAAATATTTGTTTCAACATTTGTAAAATAAGAATTCAGGTTTACACATGCTTGCAGTAATTTGTATTGATGATCCTGAGTGTGAGTGTTTCCACACTCAGCTGATCAATAAAGGAGTAAAAATCAGGGCCCAACTAAGATATTATTTTGGGCCCTAGGCCAAACACTTTTTTGGGGCCCTCTATACTTCGGCTATACAATTTTAGGCATTGGATAAAACAATTTTAGTCATTGATTAAAGCAATTCTAGCCATTTGGGGGTCCCTAAATTGTGCGGGCCTTAGGCCACGGCCTAGTTGGCCTATTCAGTAATCAAACCCTGGTAAAAATACTGTTTTTACAATCATTCGCATACCCATTTTTTTTTCTCTCCAAAACAAATTCGTAACTTGCGTCTAGAGTCTGGAGACTAAAGGTCTTTTTGCATTCGATAACAAACGTCAGTGAGTTTTGTTTATAAATATTTCGTAAACTGTAGAGTTGTATATTATCGAGGAAAAGAATCAGAGAAGAAGAAATTAAAGAAAGAAGAAGAAATTGAAATTAAATTTTGTTTTCAAGATTGGGATGTTGTTGAAACTCATCCCACGGTGATTTAATTTTAATTTTATTTTATTTATATTTTATTTCTGTTAAAAGTGTTAAAATGCACTTGTTGTGACCTATAGAAGACAGAAGTTATGAACTGGCATATCTATAGGGATGGACGGTAATAAAAAGCAAGACAGAAAATTAGGTGTCTTGAAGATAAATCGCATTTGGTTGACAAAAAGAAATGCATGTATAAAAAAATTGTCTCATTGTTTTGATCGACCACCGACCAGTAAATGAACAACCGTTTTCCTGTTTTTTCTGAAAAAATAAGGTTTCAAATATTTTTATAGTCTGGATCCGCGCTTGAGGAGCAACCATAAACAATTTTTCACCATGACAAAACAGTTGCCCGTGTTATCATTTTTAAAAACGCTTTCGACGATCAAACGTCAGAAATAAGTATATAATGATAAGAATTTTACCTCGAATATCGATTCCCTCCTCGTGAATTCAGTAGTTCCAGGCTGATAGCTCTTGTTGAATTTTCTAATGTAGTCCTCGAAGCGTTGGAAGACGTCTGTCTTAGTCCCATCGTAAGACACAACGAAAAGAAGCAGGCAGCAGCTGAAGACCGCGTGTAATGCAGCTAGCCAAGTCATTATAGATGAGCAGAAGATTTCGGACAAAAATTGCCTCAAAGATTAATAGATAGCGATATTCGCATGCAGATAATAGATTGTGGTGGCGCCATCTGGGAGAACTCCGGAAGAAAAGGTGAACAGTGTTGAAAGGGTTTGGGTATGGTGTGCAAGTCACTCAACCCCATTTTCAGTGGTGCCCACGAGTAGGACCCGAATATGCCTAAGCCCCGAATAAGCCAGGTCCTGATAAAATTTTGATGCCCCTCTCATTAGAAAATCTTTACATTTTCAAAATAGTTGTTTCCAAAAGAAGGGGAAATGAAAGAAATTCACCCCATTTTGGTGCCCCTAAAATTGTGGTGCCCAGGTCCTGATAAAATTTTGGTGCCCCCTCTCACAAGAAAGTCCTTACACTTTCAAAGTAGTTGTTTCCAAAAGAGAGGGAAAGAAAGAAATTCACCTCATTTTGGTGGCCCTAAAATTGTGGTGCCCAGGTCCATGGACCTGTAGGACCGTGCCGTGCGTTAATCAGGCCCAGAGAAATTTTAGAGATATCGTCATGTTGGCATCCTTCGTGTCCGGCCCGTCATTTAGGGCCCCCCCCCCCTGACTTTGAGAAATCAATTTATTTACATATAAGTGGGCGTGGTTTTTGGTGTTTTCCGATGAAATTGCATTGTGTTTGGATCCTTTGCCCCCCTCCCCCTGGAAAAACTTGAAATGATGTCCCTGCTTCGTGTCGATTTATTTTTTGGAACTTGCATATTAATCTTTTTCTGTTATATAAATAGAAGCTGTATCATTGAGAGTGGGTTGACAGCCGCAGTGAAGGAGAGAGCTTGTATTTAAAGCAGTGAGTAATCGCCCCTAAGCAAGGGCTAAGGCAGGAACATGCAATACACCGCCAACTCGGCCATTTCGATCCATGGACTGCAGTTTCGCGCTTATTGTGCGGTCATCAGCATGGAATACGAAAGTAGCCGAGTTGGAGGCGAAAATCCTCTTATAGAGAAAAGAGATCGAAAACAAACTGGCAGCTAATGGGAAATTAGAATACCAGCGAGTGACCGCATATGGGAACGGTACAACTCGTAAATTTTGTTGTACCGTTTCCATGTGCGGTCGCTCGCTGGTGTTCTAATTTCACATTAGCTACCACTTTTTTTCGCTCTCTTTGCTCTATAAGAGAATTTTTGCCTCCAACTCGGCTACTTTCGTATTCCATGCTGATGACCGCACAATAAGCGTGAAACTGCAGTCCATGAATCGAAATGGGCGAGTTGGCGGCGTATTGCAAGCTTGTATTTAGCTCTGTTGCCGTAAACCCTATGTGTTTGGTATTTTATCGTATTTGGATGAAAATAAGCAATAAGTGTTGTGTTTACGGTGTGTTATTTTCTTAATTGCTGTGGATATTTTAGTAATGTTTCACGAATTTATCGAACATACTTCTTAATAATTTGTCGTGTTTTCACAAGAACTGCTTCTTTATTTAAAGAATTCCTGAAATTGTGCCGGGATCGTAACGGTGTGTCCGCTAATGATTTGCTCAGTTATACAGTTTGTACAAAAGCAATCATAAGCAATTAAAAAAAAACAGAAGTTTTATCACCTTCAAGCAAAAGAGGAAAACTAGGATGACGTGACTAATTGATAACTATTTGGTACTTCAAAATGACTATTTGATATTTTACAAACCGTGCAGTAGTTTTCTGCTCACTTTATATCAAGCACCTGGTGCAGAGTTTCCCAAAGTGTGGTCCGCATACCCCTGGGCTTCCACAAGCTCATGCCAGGGGGTTTGTCCTGCTAAAATGTAAAAAAATAGTTGAAATTGGAGGACAAGTAACAATATTTCTATTCAAAACGAAAGTACATTTATAGGGAATCAAAAAGTTCTTGTTACCTGCAAGCAGAGCTCCCCAATTCTTGATTTTAACACATATTTCCAATTCTAAAATAGTATATCGTATGATATATTCTATTACGGTATGGTTATACTACATTGTACGGATGGTATATTGTGATGCAATCCTATCACTGTTGTGGCATTGTGTTTCGAAAATCCTGAGTGAATGACCTAACCTGGAATACTGCAGCTAACAAGCAATATTTGAAGTTATAAGAACTAGACAAGAGCCCCAAAAAATGTACAGAACAATGAATAAATACATTTGAAGGAAAGAAAAATTCAAAAATATATTAGAAAAAAAATTAAATCAGGCATCAAATCAGGCTTTTTATAAGTGGGGAGAGGAGGGGGTGTCTGCAAAGTTAGTAATTTTCAGGAATAGGTCCGTGAAAGTCTGAACTTTGGGAGCCTTTTATCTAGTGTTTTTATGATTTTATTCAGCTACGCAGAAAAATCGAAACAAACAGATTTAGTTTTAGGCACGTCTTTTCAAGTTTTTCCAAGTTGGTTCAAACGCAATGCAATTTCATCAAAAAACAACAAAGACCACACCCATTTATATGTAAATACATTGATTTCTCGAAGGCAGGAGGGAGGCAATTAACCATCTGACCCCCCTAAATTTTTGGCCTGTTTGTTTCAAGTACATCAAACAATAAAGTTCATTGGAACTGAGTCAATAACTTAAATACACGTGCCTTGTTTGTTTTGCTTGGAAAACATCTGAAGTTTTTCTCTTTTCCGATAACAGTCAACGACAGTAAATAAATAAAAAACGACTAGACTTCTTTGCTGAAAAAGGAAAGTGATGAAATTGAATCGTTTTAGTCTGTAAAGATTTAGTTTCCGGGAACTGCGTAACACCCGTGAGAAATGTGTTGCGAGTTTTGTTTTTGGTCAGATTTATCTTTCAATACAAATACAAATACAGTAAACGTCACTAATAAAATCACTGGATTATAAAATCAGCCGCTTTTTAGCCCACTTTCCCGTTAAAAATAAAAGAGACGAAAAAAGTATTAAAAGTGGCTTAATGCATCTAAAAAATATCGCCAAGTCCAAAAATATCGCCACGTTCAAAAAATATCGCCAAGTTCAAAAATATCGCCAAGTTCAAAAAATATCGCCAAGTCCGAAACAAAGTCAAAAAGAAAAAAAAGAAACAAAAAAAAAAAAAAAGAAACAAAGATCGAAAAATTAAAAATTTGAAAGTGGGATATTGAGCTGGGGAATTTGTGGGTCGGTCTGTCTGTCTGTCTGTCCCCCCCCCCCTAATAACTTTTGAATGAACATTCCGATTTGAACGAAATTTTTTTTTTGTTGGAAAGATCTCGGCGAGTACAGTTCATTCCCATATTTGATTTTTCGATTTGAACAATTTTTGGTTCAACTTTTGAGCCGTTCAAACAATCTGTCCCGCTATATTAACTTTTTAGTTAACAGTCCGATTTGAACAAACTTTTTTTTGTTCGAAAGATCTTATCAAGGATACTTCATTACAGTATTTACATTTCCGATTTGAACAATTTTTCGTTCAACATTGAACCGCTCAAGCAAGCTGTCCCCCCCCCCTAAAAACTTTTGAATGAACATTCCGATTTGGACAAACTTTTTTTTTTGTTGGAAAGATCTCGGTGAGTACAGCTCATTTTTATATTTGATTTTTCGATTTGAACAATTTTTGGTTCAACTTTGAACCGTTCAAACAACCTGTTCCGCGATGCTAACTTTTGAGTGAACTGTCCGATTTGAACAAACTTTTTTTTGTTCGAAAGATCTTATCAAGGATATTTCATTCCCGTATTTACATTTCCGATTTGAACAATTTTTCGTTCAACATTGAACCTCTCAAGCAAGCTGTCACCCCTAATAACTTTTGAGTGAACAGTCCGATTTAAATAAACTTTTTTTTTGTTCAAAGGATCTCAGCAAGGATATTTCATTACAGTATTTAAATTTTCAATTTGAACATTTTTTCGTTCAACATTGAACCGTTCAAGCAACCTTTCTCCACCTAATAACTTAAGTGAACCGTCCGAATTGAATAAACTTTTTTTGTTCGAAAGATATCGGAGAGACTCATTCCCATGTTTCACTTTTAAATTTGAACCATTTTTCGTTCAATAAAGAACCGTTCAGAAAAAAATTTAACATGAGCGCCTACTGGGAAATTTAAATTGAATGTTGATTCTGAACTTAAAGGCGGATTTCCTTCAAACCAACTTTGTAAGAAAACGGTTTTGATAAAAAATGTATGTAAAGTACTTTTCTGAAAAATCTTCTGTGAGCTGATTCCGACTCCGACTCCGCAAACATTTCGGAAATGCAGGCTCAGAAAAAAAATGACTGACTGAGCAGACGATTTTTTGTTTATTTATTCTTTTTTTTTGTTTAATTTATTCTTTTTTTTGGCAGACGATTTTTTTTGTTACAAAAATTTTTCATTCACGAGAGCATTTTATTCGTTATTTATAAAACAACTGGAAACGGATTAAAAATAAAATTCGAGACATTTAATTAACGAACGAGGGTTTTTTTTTCTTTCTTTGATAAAATGTGTTTTGATGTTCTTTGTACTTTTATTTATTTATTAAATTTTTTTCTTTTAAAAACGATTGTGAAATTTTTCTACAGAAGAACTACTGTCTGTTTGCGTATTGTGCAACTTTATCTACTCGTTTATCACGGGACGCGGGAGCGTCCCGCCCCGCCAAGAAAACCAAATACAAGCCGCCAAGAAATTTCCGTCGCCAATAAAAAATGTAAAAGAGCGACTAGGACTGTTTACGCGAGTAACCAAACCGGGGTTTTCACCCCTCTGTATCTCAGCCCCATAAAGATCCTTAGAGTTCATTTTTGGTATACTCAATCTCCAGCGGCCCCTGACGGCACATACTAAAGCAAAACATCCAGGACCCTCAGGGGGAGGGGTGATATATGTTATAAAATCGCTATTTTTTGCACTTTTTAAAAATTGTTTGACAGGGGCCCAGACTAAACGGTAACTCGGATTGAGCTCTCATTTTGCACCCACATTTATTTTGTCCCAAAGCTCGGCATAGGGGGGTTTTCGACCCCCCACCCCCTCCCCGCTCGTTTTTATTTTCCGTATCTTTTCTCCCCGGGGGTCTTTAGTGTTGATTTTTGGTATGAATATTCTGGATGAGACATTGAGGACATTTTCCCAAAATTTACCCCCCCCCCCGGGGTCATCGCACCCCGGAGTTATTAATGCTTAAAATTGGTCCGATTTCTATCTATTAGCTCTGTTCAACATCTGAGCATTTATGTTTTCATTGTTGGGCCACGAGGAAAGAAAACTCAATGATTTATAATTTCATATGTTGCCAGTTTCTATTTGTTAACAAATAAAATATTTGTAATTGATTTTATTGCATAAGGCTCTTAAAAGGGATCTTCAATTTAGTTCATTTTAATATGAGATCGGCAGTAAGGGTTGGGGTTTTTTTTTTAAAACTTTTAATTTAATCGTAGTATTGTTAGCAACAAGCTTTGTTTTGCGTCGGTTCGGGTGGTACATTGTGATTGATTTCAAATTTATCCTAGACTGAAGAAGATCCTTGAACTTTTGCACCAAATACATGCTGCCAAGAAAACCACAGATGTCGGACCGCCAAGAAAAATGTTGAAGGGAAAAAAAACATGCAAAGTAAATTTTGAAGAGAAAACAAGAAGTTCTGTCAAGAACTAAACGAGCCTACTTTCCCGTACATCGACATCGGCATTCTAGCATCTGATCATTATTCTCTTGATTATCTAAGACTAAAAATTATGTCAAACATACCTTTAAAAGCAAAATATACCTCTCTCATCAGATGAAATAGACACATAAAAAGTAAATAAATGAATAAATAAAGTTTTGTCGCACCTTTTAAAGAATGTAACTGTTACAGTTCTTCCGTAGAAAAATTCCTCAATTGTTTTCAAAAAAAAATTTAAAGTACAAAGTACATCAAAACACATTTTATCAAAGAAAGAAAAAAAAAAGAAAAAAAAAGAAAAAAAAAGAAAAAAAAACTCGTCCGTTGATAAAATGTCTCGAATTTCACTTTTAATCCGTTGCCAGTTGTTAAATATAAATAAAGAATAAAATGCCCTAGTGAATGAAACATTTTTGTTACAAAAAAAAAATCGTCTGCCAAAAATAATAATAATAATAATAATAAATTCAATAAAACAAATGAATAAATAAACAAAAAATCGTCTGCACAGTCAGTCATTTTTTTCGGACTGTTTACTCAAAAGTTATTAGGGGTGACAGCTTGCTTGAGCGGTTCAATGTTGAATGAAAAATTGTTCAAATCGGAAATGTAAGTACGGGAATGAAGTATCCTTGAAAAGTTCTTTCCAACAAAAAAAAGTTTGTTCAAATCGGACTGTTCATTAAAAAGTTAGTATCGCGGGACCGGTTATTTGAACGGCTCAAAGTTGAACCAAAAATTGTTCAAATCAAAAAATCAAATATGGGAATGAGCTGTACTCGCCGAGATCTTTCCAACAAAAAAAAGTTTGTCCAAATCGGAATGTTCATTCAAAAGTTATTAGGGGGGGACAGACAGACCGACCGACCGACCGACAGACACACAAATTCCCCATCTCAATACCCTACTTTCAAATTTTTAATTTTTCGATATTCATTTTACCTCTTTATTTTTTTAACTTGGCGATATTTTTTGGACTTGGCGATATTTTTTTTAACTTGGCGATTTTTTTTGGACTTGGCGATATTTTTTCGATGCATTAAGCTACTTTTAATACTTTTTTCGTCTTTCTTTTATTTTTAACGGGAAAGTAGGCTAAAAAAAAACAGGCAAAGAAATAATATTAATGCAAAAATATGTGATATCTCTCCAAAAACAGCAGTGTTGTAAAAAAATCCCCCGCCAGGAAAACCTTAAATACTCAGCCTTAAAAAGTTATGATATCGAGTTTTCCCGCCAAATTTGTGCCAAACTACAACTAACCTGTATGTATAGTTCTTTTAAATTGTTTTCAGTCCTGCCAGGCGGGAAGTTTTTACTCATTAAGCAACCACCTCACAAGACAAAGCTTCCCGCCTGGCAAAACTGAAAACAATTTAAAAGAACTATACATACAGGTTAGTTGTAGTTTGGCACAAACTTGGCGGGAAAACTCGATATCATAACTTTTTAAGGCTGAGTATTTAAGGTTTTCCTGGCGGGGGATTTTTTTTACAACACTGCTGTTTTTGGAGAGATTTACTTTTTACGTGTCCATTTCATCTGATGAGAGGGGTATATTTTGCTTTTAGAAATCAGCTTTAAGTGCTATAAAGGTATGTTTGACATAATTTTCAGTTTCAGATATTCAAGAGAATATTGATCAGATGCTAGAATGTCGATGTCGATGTACGGGAAAGTAGGCTCGTTTAGTTCTTGACAGAACGTCTTGTTAAAATCAGATCTTCAGGAACCGAATCCTTACAATATCAAATCATGTTAAAACTATCCTGTAATGAAATCAGTATAAGTTTTTGAAAAGCGTATGCTAATATTTAAAAACGGCAGCTATAATTATGTTGAAAATTGCCACAGACATAATAAATTTCAAAATTATGTAGCACCTAGAAGTGGAAGAGTTTCGGAAGATGAAGAAATGCATGACAAATATGCACTCTTTAATGTATATGTACATTTTCAGTTAATCAAATATCTAATGCACCAGTATTTGAAGATCCGTCTACAAATAAAAATGTAAATATTATCACGGGACGCGGGAGCGTCCCGCCCCGCCCCGCCAAGAAAACTAAATACAAGCCGCCAAGAAATTGCCGTCGCCAAGAAAAATGTAAAAGAGCGACTAAGGACTGTTTACGCGAGTAACCAAACCGGGGTTTTCCCCCCTCTGTATCTCAGCCACATAAAGATCCCTAGAGTTCTTTTTTGGTATACTCAATCTCTAGCGGCCCCTGACGGCACATACTAAAGCAAAACATCCAGGACCCTCAGGGGGAGGGGTGATAAAGGTTATAAAATCGCTATTTTTCGCACTTTTTAAAAATTGTTTGACAGGGGTCCAGACTAAACGGTAACTCGGATTGAGCTCTGCTTTTGCACCCACATTTATTTTGTCCCAAAGCTCGACATAGGGGGTTTTTCGACCCCCACCCCCTCACCCCTCGTTTTTATTTTCCGGATCTTTTCTCCCCGGGGGTCTTTAGTGTTGATTTTCGGTATGAATATTCTCGATGAGACATTGAGGACGTTTTCCCAAACTTTACCCCCAGGGGTCATCGCACCCCGGAGTTATTAATGCTTAAAATTGGTCCGATTTCTATCTACTAGCTCTGTTCAACATCTGAGCATTTATGTTGTCATTGTTGGGCGACGAGGAAAGAAAACTCAATGATTTATAATTTCATCTGTTGCCAGTTTCTATTTGTTAACAAATAAAATATTTGTAATTGATTTTA
>JAXGGA010020423.1:0-18311 GCA_038373865.1 Uloborus plumipes | reverse complement strand
ATTTACATTAGAACGTTTCTTGTTAAAAACATCGTGACATCAGCGTGACGTTTGCCTATGAAAAACGAGCTAGATAAAACGTCACAGCCTACTTGGCGAATAAGAGGAGATCACTGACTGCTTGTGACCTCTTATTGGCTCCACCCGTAGTGACGTCAGTGCCAAGTTAAGTTGATGATAATGTAATTCACTTCCAGTAGCGATTGCAATTCGAAGCGATTGCAATGGTGTTTCACTTGAATCCCTGCCTTAGGTTCTTTCCATTTCTTGCTTGGCACTGAAGAAGGAGGCTTTATGCCTTGGAAACATCTTTGCCAATTTTAATTCGACCCATTTGTGCTTTTAGACGTTGTTTTTCGATTTTTACTTATTTTCGCACAAAGTGAACTGTTTTTAATAACATAATATTGCTAAACGTCAAAACGTATTTTGAATTCAGAAAGCTAGATGTTATGTGCTGAAGCAAAGTTCCCTCAGCTCCCTTTGTTTACAGATTTCTAATGGGGTCTATTCACGATCTGGGTTCGAGATTAGGGCTAACCACGTGATCCATGTGTTTACATTTTCAAAACCAATGCTGAGAATCGGAAAAGTTCGCTTTTAAAATTATGGATTAAATGTATTCTTTTGTCGTTTTCATGCTATATTTTTGTTCCGGAAGCAAATTTTTAACATACTGCTCTTCTGTTTGACTCTCGGATGTACGAAGGGGAACGAAAATGAAGTTGTAGTGAAAAAATCTGTACGCTTCCATGGCTGTCATTTGCAACATCCACCGACTGAATAAAAGGCATGTAAAAAATCAATCGGATGAATTTTGTGCTAAATGAGCATTCTGTAGTCTGCTCTGAACATTTCTGAGCAGAGGATTTAATATGACAGTCCATTATAAATCGCCGAAGCTTTATAAAAAAAATACAATTCTGACAATGTTTTCGTAAAGCCGGTAATGAAAGTGATCGCACAGCTTTGCTACCACTAAGTAAGTTGCTAATATTGCACACATTAGTACACCTTTATATTCTTCATTTTATTAAGTCTCAAATTCTTTTGAATTTAATTAGGTGCATTTAGTACTTTATTTATACTTTCATTGAGAACAGCGTATTCATAAGCTTTTATTTGATTGGTATTTAGTTTTAATTAATAAGAATTAAGAATGCATAGTAGTAAGAAAATAATCGGAGAAGGTTTTCCAAAAAAAACATTTTATTTTTCGGTTTGAAGTGCAAGTTAGTGTGTTTAGTGTTCATTCCTGTTATTTTGTTTGCAGTTCTTCCTCGTTTTCAAGCCAGCATCATTTGCTTTGAACATGAAGTCAGACAACATTAAACTACAAGTCTTTTTATGAAACAACAATAACAAAATGGGCAGCAATAGAGTTTGTTAGTATACTTTAAATTCTACATACTCTTTTGCTGATCTTTTTTGTGCGATATTCTACAGGCATTTTGCAACAAACACATAGAGGTAAGAATAGCTTTGTTCCAATTTATTTCTATTATTGATTTTTTATGCTCTTGTTAGGTTAATCTGAGTCTCATTTTCTAGCATAATGAAAGAAGCATGATACATTGATGCCGTTTATTATTGTGGAAAAAAATTTCCGTCAACAATGGAAATTATACTCGTTCTTCAGTTGCATGTTTTACTCATTAAAGCCTTTGTATGCAAAACTAGAGTACAGTAGAACCTCAATAATTCAAAATTCTTTAACCAACCTTTTTATGACATATTTCTTAGAGTGCTCTTTAGGGGATTCTGTCAAAATTAATTAAAAAAACTGAAGGATAGCCCAGAGCAACATTTCTCAACTTTTTTAAGCTTGCGTACCACTTGATTGTACAGTACATCATGGATAAATGTATCATTTCGGATAAGTGATAGTATTTTGGGATTTTTAAAAACTATGGCTAGTGTTAAACATTGATTTATAGAATGATCATTACTATTTCATTGAAATACTCCGAAACGTTATTCTTGATATATAGTCGCTGAAATTATAAGTTCACTTATTTCTTTTTTTGTTATTTTTTACGTCAGTCTTTTTGTGTACCAGCAACTGGTAAGTCACGTACCACCAATGGTACACCTACGACGGTTTGGGAAACCTTGGCTTAGAGCGTTGTCCTTTTGAAAGTTTGGGCCAAAATAACATGCGTTTATAGTAAATATTTTTTACAATGTATTCATGTTTTAAATTAAGTTTTTCAAATTAATGTTTAATTAAGAACATAGCGCCCTTCAGGGCCCTATCCCGGTTAAACCACGAAGCTGTGGTAGGTACGGGGGACCCTGGAGGTGTGAAATGAAATGAAATGTATCATAAATGTCACAATGCAAATTACAGTACAGGTGCATACATGGAGGTAGGTTACAGATCCCTTTCTCCCTAAGTGACTTACTATTACATACAGCTGCATTTGTGTACCTTATATTTCGAGAAGTTTCAGTAGTGCAGTTTGGCAGCACCACAGCCTTACTACCACAGGGTGGCGCAGTGGCTGATCCAGCGGGGAGGGCACGGGGCACGTGCCCCCCCTATCATATATTCTCGAAGAGCCTAAAACCCATACTGAAACAAGAAACACCGATCAAATTTTCGGTGCCGATTGGTTACATCTGTTTTGCATTTTTTTAAATATTTTTTAACAGTTTTTTGGCAACGGAATCGAAAAAGAAAATTCATTTTGAGTATTATACTCTTGGCACATTTCCGATGTGAGAAAAATGTGTCGGTTTCTTTTTTTTTCCTTTTATTTATTGATCTTCTGAACTTTCGAATGTCTCAAACTTATCCCATGGCGCCAGTTGAAAGCAAAGGCACTCACTCTGCTTTGACGTATTTTTACTTACCTTGTATTTGCATATAGAAAAGAAAAGGGGGAGACATAACAAGCGGTTAAGTGGAAGTATGTTTTTGCATTCTCATTCCACTTGGCTATTACAGGCATTTAGTTTTTTATTCCTTAAACGTAAATCAAAGGGATAAACTGCTCACTTAATACATTTTTATTACGGCTACATTTCTTCAAACGCTAAAATATGTTTTGATACTTATTGTCTGAATGATACTGCTCCATGTCTGTGCATTCTTCCAAATTTAGACTCATCAAAAAAGAAGACATCCAAAGTACTTCAGCTATAAAATTGTTATATTTTAGCCGTTATGGGAAAGTAGATAGTTCTTCAGTGATATTTTCTCGAGTTCGAGTGGCGAGGTTGTTCTTAATGTTTGACGATAGTGAATTAAGTGCTTTCAGGGCCGGATTACTAAATAGGCAACGCAGGCAGTTGCCTATGGGCCCCGGGGTTTAAAGGGGCCCCGAGACATCCTGAAGTACTTTTTTGAACTCTAGATGGCACTGAGCTAAACGTTAAGAACATTATTTGATGCAATATGCGAATGGAACTTAAGTAAACGTTCATACTTCCATCCAACTTCTTTCTCGTTACCAGGGCATAATTTCTACCAAAAGAGGTGCAAGAGCCCAAAAGTACCCACAAATCATTTTATTACGTGAATAGCATGAATTTCGCCAAAAATAATAAATTTCGTTAGTGCAGGAGCTTTACTTCCTATGCAAACTAAGCCTTGCTCACCATTAACACTATTTATACCTGTAACATAATCAATCATTATTATTGATTATGTATTCGATAATAACAATTTTAACTAATTAAAATATTTGCACTATATATCAGTTATTTAAAATATCATTTATCAAATCCATATGGTGAAAGGGCCCCCTTATTTTAAGCGCCTATGGGCCTTCCGAATCTTTAATCCGGCCCTGAGTGCTTTTATATATCTTTTGCATTATTTTAATACATGTTTTTTGCATACGTTTATGATGGAATGCCATTATTACCAGGAACCGAAAGGTAAGGAAAATACGATAATACATAAGAATATGACAGTTGTTTGTTTTTAACGATAATCATTATTTTTCAGTTAAAAAATAAAAAAACATTTTGTGCCCCCCCCCCCCTGTAGATTTTTTCTGAATCCGCCACTCTCATCCTTCCCCTGGTTGTAATTTCGTTCTTTATGCTATAAATTCTGTTCTATATTTAATATATCTGTATTGTACTATTTCATACTGGTCATGAGTTCACTAATGGGTCCTGTGTGATCATGTGCACAAACTCGCAATGTATGTTGTCAATAAAGGTGTGGGGGGGGGGGGATATTTCGAACACATTTATCCCCAAACCCACTTTTTGAACCTAAATTTGTTACTCGGATCCCCTTATAGCAACGTAACAAAAAAAAAAAGCATCACATTTAGTTGTTCATGAGCATCACGACCGGGGGAAGAGGGGGGAGTCCCCCCTCGATAATTGTGAAGATGAAATTTATTATTTTTGGTGGAAATGATTTTCTTGAAACACAAAAAAAAATGCCTCTGATTGTTACATAACCTAAATATGAAATCTGTGGTTCTTCAAGGAAAGTGGCCGATTTACAACAATTGGGTTTTTTTCCCAACACTGAAGTAAAATCAGTGAATTAACTTTTATTCAAGAAGTTGCAAATGAGCAACATTGCGAAAATAAAACCACCGGCCTTTAAAGGGTTCGAGTGAAAATTTCAACCCCGTCCTCCAAAGAAAAAAGACTTATGGTGCAACATGTGTACCGCCCGGTTCCTAAAGGTTAAGGTTCTCCCAATTTATATCATTGAAACAGGTGTACATATGATTGATAAGAAAAAAATGCATATTGGTTGTATAGTGGTACTCGACTTGTTTTCAACTATACCCTTTGCTGTTATCTGCAATGTAAGCCTTAGAAGGAGTACAATTTTTTTTTTTTAAATTCTTCTTTTTCCAGAAAATTTAAGAGATTATTGAGTTTGCAAGTAGTTGCAAATTTTATCAAGATCTAAATATACAGTTAATATTAATTAAAAACGTTTATTCAAACAAAACAAATTAAGTTCAGTTCCTATTTTGTATAATATTAAAATATGAATAAAATTCTGTCACACATTATACTGATCATGTTTGTTGCAGAAATTTGAATTTACAGTACAAGTTCCAACATAAAATTGAAAACGACTTGATTGCTTCGTTCTACGATTCATAAGTTTCCCCATTTGTTAGTGCTCCCCTGAGCACTAACTCACTTGTGGAATTCAGTGACAATCATTGAGCTTTCTTTTAATCCTGGCTTTTAACTTTTGTGAAGCGAACGTTTTATTGCCAAATAAAAGGACCCATAATGTCAAAAAAAATAGTTTCGATATATGGAGATTTTTTTTATATATGGGAATTGCTTTTCGATGTAATAAATATAGAGATTTGATTTCTGTTCGATATATAGAAAATTTCAATATGTGGAAGTTTGATATATGGAGGTTCAACTGTACATTCTTTACATAATGTTCCTTCGATAAAGTGACAGGTTCTGTACCATCACTTTCTGCTGTATCTGAACAAATGATGCGATGGCGTAGCTAGGGAGGGGGGGGGGTCATAACCCTGCCAATGAAGCAAGAAAATTATACGTATGAAAACACATTTGAGGGCCTAAAATCGTGCTTTCGACCATTTATGTCGAAAATTTTCCAATGTGTGACCCCCTCCCCCCATAGAAAACTGTCTTGCTATGCCACTAAAATGATATGGTCAATCATGTATTTTCCTGCTTTATAGTTTTCTTCCTAATAATACTGCAAACTTTTGAATGATGGTAGTTTAGCCAAGTAAAAAGCGTTTTTTTTTTTTGAGAATTAAGTCAGGGGCGTAGAAACCAAGGGAGCTCGGGCTCCCCTTGGAATATTTCAGACCTGTTCAGCTCCCCCTGAAAAATTCTCTTACTACAACCTTTTGTAGTACATTTTTTGCCGCAAACCCGATTTCAAAAATATGATCTTTTTTCTAGGAAACTCATACAATAAGTAGCATAGAAATGGGGGAAACAGGGTGGCTCTTGTTCGCAACATCATCAAAAATGTATCATGCCTCTAATGTAACCAAAGATAGCCTAAATTCGCTTTTAAGACTTGTATTTCAAAAAATTTCTAAACTCGAAAGTCATCAAAAATTGTCAAAAGTCATTTTTAAAAGTTAAAATTTGGAAATTTTACCGGGATAAAAGTTTCAGACTTCCTATTTCTGAACAAATATTACATCAAAAACCTAATAATGTAAAAGCGTGCTTATTGTTTGTCGTTGGTGTGAAGGGTGACAAAGTGTATCTTTGCACCCCACCCTCACCCCAAGAAAGCGTCAATCTCTGGTACTGCTGAGCTCCCCCTGTTTTCACTAAGTTCCTACGCCACTGAAATAAGTGAACGTATTTGAAAATTAGAATGCTGTGAAAGCCAATGCACAAATTGTATGAAATTTTTCTTTTATAATTCACTGTAGTCATTGTTTGTGAATATGTACAAGGAATAGAATTCGAGAAAGAAAAAAAACTGACGAACTTTCATTTAGCTTGAAGTAAATAAAAAATGAATCATGTTCATCAAAACAAGTACACTGAAATTATTATTTGAATAGAATGTTAAATGCAGATCTCATGTTACACAATTTCAACTTTTTGATTAAGAGAAATATCAAGTATTGGATTTAAATATACAGTGAAGCTCCTTTTTTGTATGCTTTCAATAAGTTCGCTAAATTGGTCTCAACAGAGTCCAATGCATATTAACGTGTACCTGCAACACGTTTTTTTTTTTTTTTTTTCAATAAAAAACGTTTAAACGGTTCAACATTGTATTAGGGTAAACAATCATACATAATATATGACGATAACGATGATTTCAGACATTGTTTCAAGCTTAATCAAATGTTCACTCGTACTTCACCTTTAAATTATACCCTTCATCTACTTTATTGTGGTGTGAAAAATTAAATTGTATCATCTGTACTATCGCTACATATAGAGCTAACGAAGGTGTTTATATCGTTAGCTTAAAAATAAATTATGAGCACCGCTAAAAAAGTAGACAAAGAAAGAGAAATATAATCTAACATTCTGTGGATTATGTTTTCGTTAGTTGAAAAAATAATGGGAATGATTGCAAATTTTAGGCTGAAAGTGCACGTTTTCCGTATTTCTCTCGTAGTGACATCGCGCGCGCGTGCGGCAGCCATTCAGTATGTAAACAGCAGGTTCGCGGCAAATTGTGATCACGTGATCCATGCGTATGACGTCACATGAATAGACCCCATTCACGAAAAACATACGGCTCACGTGATTAACCTCTTAGTAATCTCGGTAACTGCAACCGCAAAAACTGCAACCGCATCATTTAAAAAACGTGTTTTGTAAATAGCAGGGGTAAATAGTAAACATTGTGCAAATATGATACAGAACGGAATTGCTTTTTGAAAAATAGATCTTTTAAAGCAAATATATATCCGTTTTTGTACTCTTCTGTTAAAGCTGTGCTTCAAAGTAAGGAAAATTTTATATTTTCTGCCTCTGCGTTTGTTTTCTGAATGATGATTTAAAGAAATGTTTATGGCAGGGTTGGCAAGTTATGGAACATTTCAAAAAAAGCTATGGTTTTTACCTTCCGACACAAAACAATATTTTTAGACAGCTGATTTTAATCTAGCTACACAAAAGCTGTAACTCTTCATTGAAAGTTTCTATTGTTATGCTTGATTTCAAATAGCTATGTATAGAGAGAGAGATATAAATGTAGCCAAATATCTCTCATCGACATCCAAATTGGAGTGCTCAAAATACAGTACAATAATTGACTAAATATAATAGAAGAACTTTTAATTGGAGTAAAGATAAATTTTTACCTTTAGGGCTCTTTTGCAACCTTAGTATAGTTTTTCTTCACTTGAGTGACTGAATGAATGACTCTGATAGAGCTGAAACAACTCCATATTTAACCCTTGTTAATTCAAACGTGCTGAAAACAAATCATAATCAACCTCTCTTAAACCAATCGTCAGAACGTCAGCGGTTCCCACATGCATTATTCAATTTAATAGAATATTCGATTATGACATCTTTTGTGATATTTTGCTATCATTATATTTACTATTACTGCGGTAGATGGTAACTTATTCTTTGTTACCGAAATACTGACTAGCATTTCACCAAAAGTTACATATATTCGTTAAACTAAGTTTGATAATGTCATTGACGAATGACCCTTCCCAAGGCCGTAGCCAGGATTTTTTTTCGGGGGGGGGGGGGGCAAGGGGGCAGCTGCCCCCCTTCACTTCTGAAATTAAAGGGGCCCTCCCCTCCCCTTCACTTTTTAGAGCGAAAAATTAACAGTCGGTTATTTACTGGATGGATTGATTTATTTCATGAAAATTAAAAACTGAAAATTCCACAAAAATGTTTTTTTTTTTCTCATCTTATTTCACAAGAAAGGAACTTTGAATTGCAAAGGGGACATCTACAGTAAAATCCATCCTGCTTTTGAGACTTTATTAAACTTTTTAGAGGTCATTTGTTAAAATCCAATAATATAGCCAAATTTTACAAAAAAAGAAAACAGCTTTAGAGTGCCGCCCTAAGCTCCTCACAAACTTCTTTTGATCCCCTAATTTTTTGGTGCAATTAGCCGCCTATGATTGGGAGGAGAGCGAAGCTGAGGTAATGGACAACACAATAGGCTTTTGGGAAGAAGGAAATGAGTCTTTCTCCTCTCCTGCATTATTTTTCAAATAAATATATCAGAATTTATGACGACATCATGTTTGAAAAATTGAAGAAAAAATAATTAAAGATTTTCAAAGCTTTGTTTTTTTTTTTTTTTTTTTTGAAAGTTTAATCACGAAAAACAAAGCACACAACTACGTTTCATATTTCTTTTTAAAAAATCAGGAAAATTTATTTATCATTTTTTATTGTTACTACTATTTTTTTAATTGTCTTTAATTTGAAAGAAATAATGTTTCATTGTAAACATTACACACATCACTATATTACATGATACTGTTAAAGTAAAATAAAATGCTGATTAAAAGTGAACAGTATGCATTTTCATTTCCTGTTCTCCTTAAGCATCTTTAAAAAATTGAGTAGTCCCTTAATATGAATACTGCCTGTTAAAAAACCTGAAAAGTAACGAAATCACTTGTAAATTAAAAATTATGAACTTTTCAATGAAAAGTAGATGTTTAAAATTTGTTAATTTTTAAAGTAAGTTAAAACTGAATTGGAATGCTGAATCTCTCTACTTAAATGTGCCTTTTGCTCAGAATTGGAGAGGGTTTTGAAATTCGAGTGGAAGGTTACATTTTCATGTTTGCTATACTTTAATCAACTACTTTCCTTCTGTTCAAAAGTGAACAAATGTATTTAAAGGCGATTTCTTTTCTATTTGAATTTTCAAAGGAAAAAAAATCAATAAACCAACGAATTTTTTTTCTTGAAATATGAAACATTATGCAATATAAATTTCATTAAAAACAACCAAAGCTGAATGAAAAATGATCAAATAAGCTATGTGCTAAAATATGACTGAAGTGAAAAACCAACTTAAATAAAACACAAATTTTCAAAAAAATACAGTATATAGCTATTTCATGGCTACAATAAAGCCAATTCCTTCTTTTTCCATGGTAAAAGAATCTCAACGACAAGTGCCATAAATTTTGTTATCCAGTTAAGAGATTATAGACCAGCAGGAGAGACGGTATAATTTAAGTTTTAAGTTGAAAAGATAGAAAAAACTCCTTTGGAGAAATAGTGAGCAGAACTATTCAAGTTTATTCAAATGATTTTTTTTATTTTTATTGTTCTAATTTTTCTTTCTATCGTCAAAAACCTCAGACCCGTCACAACTTCGAGAGGGGGGGGGGACCTCCGACCATCAAACCTTAAAATCTTTTTTTTTTCCTTCTTTTTTTTTTTTTTTTTTTTTTTTTTTTTTTTTTGTTGAATACTTTTTAAAAACTTTTGAGGTTTGAAAATTTCGGGGGGGGGGGTCTGACCCCCTGACACCCCCCCCCCCCCCCGCTGGCTACGGCCTTGACCCTTCCATTTATTAAGGACAAGAATCAAACAGCCCTGGGAACTTTTCTAATAAATCCAGTGTTTGGTGGCCACTTAATAGGAAAACCTGAGTACCTTGGTGTCTTCTTCAAGATGTGAATTTCAAACGAGGGGTTTATGAGTTTACTAAGTAATTAGAATTTTGTGCACTCGAAAAGATAATTATTTGATACCTAGTTAGTCACAAAAACATACATTTTGAGAAACAAATTGAAGTCAAAATGGATATTTTATTTTTTTCCAAAATATATGTATATATATATTATAAAGGCTCGACTGATGCATCGGTGTAGATGGTTGAAAATTTTAACCATCAGCCTTTGGCATCGGCTGTCGATGCTAGCTCAGAGAAAATATCGCCCCAACGACCTCGGAAAACATCTAAAAGCTAAAGGGATGATAGTTTTTGAAATAAAATCCTTAAGTGTTCATCGGGGGAATTCTATCTTCTCTATTTTTTACTTCATTACTAAAAGTGCCTACTGCATATGGCCCAAAATCGGGCAGCAACGAGACCAACACAGCTCTGAGTTTTAGAATTTTTCAAATTTTGTCCTGATAACTAAATTTTCCCAACACATTCGACTTTTCGATTGATCGCTTGGATGGGAGATTTTAAGAATTACTTTAAACCTTCCGAATAATAGACAATTACAGAACCGGAAATTTCATCCATTATTGAGAGGTGTCCGCTGTTAAGACCTTATCACATGATCCAACTTTTCCCCCGATTCCCTCCAATTCCGGGTGAGAACAATTTGTCTCAACTACTTTGGCCAATACTGATGTCATCATTGCTATTGTCCGACTCTCGTCCAATTTAGTCCAAGATTTTGTGTGCGGAGTGATAAAATTGAGCCGATTAGCTTTTCCGACCAATAGGAAAGCTTTGCAGAACTTCGTCACAGATCGGCGCCATCAGGAGTGGCCAGCTTAACGGGATAATCTTTTTTTTCTAGTTGACGATATTGTACGGCAACCCTGTACAGCAACGTTGACGTAGTAGGAAAACAAGCTTGGAGTTGGTCAAAATTGAGGATTGCTTCAAGTTGGCGTAGCTTCACATCGGATCGTGTTATAAGGGCTTAACAGAGGATTAATCTTTGAAGGATTTTGCTTTTTCAGATTTTACCCAATAATTTAATGCAAAATTTTGATTTTTAATGCGTACCAGTGCCATCATGCACTACGATACTTATAATTGTGCATTTTTTACTATATCTCGCTTTAACGCGTCTCATTTTACCTTTGTGCTTTTAAATGCTAATGCGCCTTTCTCCCCCTCTCCACTCTTTCATTCTCTGTCATTTTCTATGTGATATTTTCATTAAAAAATTAGAATTGGAAAGATGTCGATGCCGCCTATCATACTATCATCTTCATATACCCATCATTTTTATTTAAACTATAACTTGCTTAGGTTACTAGACAATATATTGAACCTTTTTTTATTTCTAAAAATGTTTAAAACGCACAATTTCAGAATTATTGTAGAGGAAGAACAGATCAATAGATTAAGACACAAGGACGATTGGAAGAAGCCCCTCTTTCTTAGGGCCATAAGACAGAACAAAACAAATGCCAGTGTGGTTTTAAACAGCTGCGAAACTAATTAATCTTGAAAAAAAAAAAAAAACCTGATTAAAAGTTTGTGTAAGTCTTGTAAATTGAAAATTGTTTTGATCAGTTTGTCGAAAACATATTAATCGGGCTTTTTTGAAAAGAAAAACGTGAAATCCGGAATCTTTTAACATTATCAGCTTAGCATTTTTCCTGAGACTAACAGAAAATGATGTCTGAAGTGGGATAACGTACAGAACAGGTAACATAAAATAGGGGTTCCACTGTATATCTAAGCATAAAGAAATGTTAAAAGAATAGAAATGCTCCACCATACAGATAGTATATTTTTAAAAAGATATAAAAAATACAGAAGGGAATGAGTTTTAAAAATAAATTTGATTGTATTTAAAAATTTCTTTCAAATTTACCACAGGTCTTTGGAGAGAAAAAAAAAAGCTTCAATGTAATCCAAAATTTTATGTGTCAAATTTGGTGCATAGGGCTGGAAATCTAGGCATTAAATCAAAATTTTTTGGCTAAAAGTGCGACTAGCAAAAACTGCTTATTTCTAACATTGAGCAGTCAGCAGTATATATGTACCAACTGATTGTTTGGTGTGTCCCTTCTTGAAATTCATCACACGCTATTTAATTTTCGTTTCAACCAGCTGCATGTAATTTATCACTATTTGGCTGGAAACTATTCATATGTCGGTATGTATAAATAATATAATCTTCTATATATATAAAAGAAAGTCGCGTTAGTTACACTATTAAAACTCAAGAACGGCTGTACCGGTATGACTAAAAATTGGTGGGTAGGTAGCTTAGAGCCAGGAGATGGACATGGGTGTTATGTGTGTCAATTGCATAAATAGAAAAAATGTCTTATTGACTAAGCCTTTTCACTAAGCCTTTTTTGACACCTCCATGGCTGAGCGACATAAAGCACATGTTTTGGCAGCTTCCTTAGCGCAGTAAACAGGTTGTAAGTTAGCGGTGCGTTGAGTGTTATTTGACTTTTTTGTGAAGTAAATTATAAACAAACGAGATACTTTCCTTGAAATTTATTTGTGATAAGCTGTCAGAAACGATTGTCAGTCAAGAGTTTTTACTCCTCTGAGGCTGAGAGGTGGATAGTGCTTTGCTGGATAGCTCCTCGACTGTAGTTTAAGAAGTTGTTCTTCTTACTACTTTTATATATACAAAAGTTTGTTTGGATGGATTTATGGATGGAGCAGTCAGTTGATAAGCAGTCCGAAGAAATAATCTTTTTAACTGAGCCTTTTTTGAGCCTCTCTCGCCGAGCGACATAAAGCACATGTTCTGAGAGCTTCTGGAGCGCAGTAAACAGAGGTGGCGCTAGGAAATGCCCGACAGGGGGGCAAGCTTGCCCGACAGGGGGGCACAGGTATAATTTAAAAATTAAAAGTCCCCCCCCCCCCCGTTCTCCAGTGTTTTAATTTTTTATGGTGCATTCGCATAAAAGGTAATCATTCTGACCATAAACCCAAAACAAAACAGTACAAGTATTAGGATTAAATTAAAAAAATTAAAAAACCCCAGACCCTGATTGCCGACCTCATATTAAAACGAACTACACTGATCAAAAAACATTTTAAATTTAAATACATTCAGTTGTTTTCAAGAGGACCAGGTAAACGCGGAAAAGGAACGATGATCCTTATTAGTAAATTTGCTAGTCGGCAAAAGCAGAATAAAGAGGGAAAATTGAATATTCTTTTAAAACCTCATACTAAAATCAACTACAAGTATTTTAATTGTTAACAAATATAAAATGGCAACAGAAAAACATTTTAAATCATTGAGTTTTCTTTCTTCGTGGGCCAACAATGACATCGGCTTCTAATTGCGTAAATTTAAGGTTTAGCCGCATTTTCTAAAAAAACGTTAGCATTCGAATTCTAAATAACATGGAAGTTTCAAACACATTCTATCAGATGCAGAATTTTTTTTTCATTTTGATACTGTTGTTTTACTTTTCTCTTGTTTTTTTTTCTCTTCAAAAATCGTGAAAAACCATTTAAAGGTTTTTAATTAATATCTTCGTTAATTAACCACTTAATGCCTGACATTTTTTTCCCAAAGATATTTTGTATACTGGTTACAAACAGTGTTTAATGGACAGGAAAAATAATAAAAAATATATTACGTAAAAAATAATTTCTTTATTGAGGAAAGAAAAATCGTCCCTTAAAAGTTACGATAGACCCCAGAGGGTACATACTTTTTTACCAAATTTTTTTTCTGCCTACGATATAATATTTAAAAGACATTTTATAAGAAGAAATAAAATCAGCAATTAACATAAACTGGGAATAACTTTGAAAACTTCGCTTTTTTTCTTGAGATTGTGAACGATGTCATTTTTGATAAAGATCATATTAAAACTGCTACAGAACACACTTTACAATGGTTATGTGCTGCAATCTGTTAATAACGAATTGAAACAATACCAAGGTACTAATTGAACACAATAATTTGTGAAGTTTAAATCCAACGTTTAAAATGCACAAATATACAGGTATATTGCAGACACGTGTTTCGGGGCTACAAGGAGCCTCTTTTTCAATGCAAGAAGTGTGAGCTTTGCTCATTTTGGGGAAATTCAGACCCTATTTTGGACCGTCCTTAAAAAGGGACGCTAGGCATTAATGTGTTAATGTCATTCAAAAACGCTGAGAACACTCTCCTTTCAAAAAATTTTTTTTTCGAAACGGTCCATCCGATCAGCCTGTAGAGTGCCACAGACAGATCGACAAATACACAGATACGTCAACTTTATACACGTTAACCCCCTTCCTTGTTGCGTCGGGGCTTTACAATCAGAATTGAAACTAAACAAAAGGATAAAGATGTACGTACATTTACAATTTTATTTTTCGAAAGAATTTCAGAGATACACAAAACAAAAATATTAAATGATAAAGGAAATGAAAAACAAATGAAGAGTAATTGAACTTAATAAATAAAAAGAATTATCTTATAAACTAGTCTGCTTGCAGTATAGGAGACCATTATGTTGGAGATTTTTTTTTATTTAGTTTCGTTTGAATGTAAAGGAATAAGTAATCAAAACTGTATCTTTCTCTTAATCTCTCGTGTGGCTTTCTTGGATAAAAGATTTGTTTATTTATTCATTTATTTTTAATAAGTTTTCCTTGTTTTTTAATTTATT
The DNA here is from genome assembly GCA_038373865.1 of Uloborus plumipes. Taxonomy (NCBI): domain Eukaryota; kingdom Metazoa; phylum Arthropoda; class Arachnida; order Araneae; family Uloboridae; genus Uloborus; species Uloborus plumipes. The sequence continues at coordinate 3,563 of JAXGGA010020423.1, read as the reverse complement.
AAGTAGCAAAATTTTACATTGGGAATATTTTCCTTTGGTCTGCATGAAAAATTAGCTGCTTATAATAAAAACTGCACTTATAATAAAAACTAATAGTAAAAACACTGAAAGACTGAGAAATATACTCTAAAAACGCACGATAAGAATAATAATAATGGTGTTAGCAATATTATTTACAAAAAAATACTAATAATAATATTAATTGTTTTATGTTTTTATGATTAATTATAAATTAGCAGTAATAAAAAAAAAACAAATCCTTTAGAATAACAGCAACTGTGGCGACGATTAAAAAAACAAACAAACAAACAAAAACCAGCCGCTGTTTTTATAACAGAAAAACAAAAACAACGAAAAAAACTCGTCTTCTTCCTTCCGACATCACCACCCGACCACCCCTCTGAAAATTATCTCCCCCACTAAACGCAGCTACCTCTAATGACCTTGACATGTATCCCTCAATCAGCAATAACAAGTTAGAAGTCTTGAAATACATTGATCAGCCCTCAAGGCAGATTCCAAAATTTTCCCGCTATACACTACGTGCATAATGCGCGCAAACCCGTTGGCACATAAGGGGTCATCTCCACGCTACATTTACAATAAAACACATTTCAACAAAAAAAAAAAAGGCAACCTAATGTTTAAATTACCTTTACATCTCATGAGTGGGGGAAAGGGGATCTATAGAGATATTTTATATTAAAAAACATGTATTATGGTGGTAATTACCATGTAAAACTTGAATATTTAACAAAATAAGTTGAAGACAAAAGATAAACCCAAAATCTGGACCTTTTGTCCACCCACTGAGAAATCTGGACCTTTTGTCCACCCACTGAGAAATCTGGACCTTATGCCATCGCTGTCCAAAAATATGAACCTTCTATTCGTGGATCTTTTGGCTGTTTGACCTTATGCTCCTTGGACCTTCTGTCTGGCGGACCTTTTGAACGTGGATCTTCTGTTCGTGGACCTTTCGGTTTTGGACCTTCTAGCCGGATCCCGAAAAATATGAGCAAAAAAAGGTATCAATACTTTTTTTCCTCACCTCTAAACACAAAGGGTGTAGATTTAATTTTTAACTTGTTGCTATCTAAATGTGTACGGTTTTAAATGAAAGGAAGAAAGAAACGAAGAAAGAAAACACACAAAAAAAAAAATCAAATTCATACTGCCCCTATTGCTAAAAAAAAAAGCATTTCAAAAGTTTATAACACTCACTTACCCAGTTACTTCTGGATATGACTTCTGTTCTGTTCTAATAAATTTCAATTCGTTTAGATTTTGGTTAAGATTTTTTAGGATTCTTTCACCATGACGTGACGGTGCGAAGGGCGAATTTGAACTGTGGCCTAGGGTATGCTTCGTTTCTTCACAGACTATTCTTTACTACCCCCAGTCTGAAGTATCGCTCCTCCTCAGAGGGTGGCCTGGCAAAGGCCCTGGAGATAAACACGTGTCGATGATTATCAGATTCTCAGAAAGTGACAGACAATGAATGTCCGTTTGCCATGCTGCTGGCGATTTGCTGGGTAAGGACAGCTGGTAAGAAAAAAAAGAGGAAGATTTGTCCTTTTCAACCTGAACAAAAATACCTTTCTCCAGCAGAACTTACGTTCGTTTAAAAGAGATACGAAGATATCTAACCGGTGCATCCTGTTGCTACTGCCAGTCTCCCGAAGGTTCTCGTGTTCAAAATTGGTCTGGAAACGCGTAATTCATTAAATAATAAGAATATTTTAGAGAAAAAAACGGTTTTTTTGATTGAATTATTTTATTGAAAGCAGTTTACTGATCCGTCGGGATCGGAAAGATTTTCGGCACTCAGATTTCTGTCGGAAAATTTGATCGTCGGATTTTCCCGACGAAGTTAGAAATTTTCCCCGATGGGGGGGCAAGACGTTTCCGACGGGGGGGCAATTGCCCCCCCTGCCCCATAGCTGGCGCCGCCACTGGCAGTAAAATAGGTTGTGAGTTACCACTGTATTAAGTGTTATTTGACTTTTTTGTGATGCAAATCTGTATATATATAAAAGAAAGGCGTGTTAGTTACATTAAACTCCTTGGAACACCGCACAATTTACGGCTGAAGGTTGGCTCCGTAGTAATCATGCTTTGAAACATAAACCAACCAAAAGGGGTCTCAGTGTCCGAGCGGTCTAAGGCATGTAGCCGATAACTCTGAGATGGTGGGTTCGACTCCCACCCTCGCTCCGGATGTACTTTCCTTCCTTTGTGATGTAACTCTTTCATACATTCTCTGTACAAGATATATGTAGTAAAAATCATGTGTAATGGAGGCAAGACACTAGATTGTAGTCCTCATCAGAAAAAAAAACCTGGGCATATAGCCCCAAACGAAACCAACCAAAACTGCAATGGTACACGTTTGGTGGTTATGAGAATTGATGAATAATGTAATTTACGCGACGATAACTGAAAGGAAAATTCAAAGGTGAGGAAGTTCTCATTCCGAGGATTCCGATAATCCCAACCGATATGCCGTTTGAATTTAAAAGACAATTTCTGATCCGTCTTGCATTTGTCATGACCATCAACAAATCACAAGGCCAATCCTTAAAAGTTTATGGTTTGAATCTAGAACATCACTGTTTTTCCCATGGTCAATTATATGTGGCATGTTCATGGCAGACTTAGATAAAATGTAAAACTGTCTGCAAACTTAAATAATTTCTTTAAAATTTTCTGCAAAAAAAAGGGGGCTTCTGAATCCTAAAGTGCTACCAACAACAAAAACATCAAGTTGTAAGAAGTGCAGGTTCTACCATGAGGTTGGTTGTCAATCCGTCAGGATTAATGAATGTGTCAGTTTCGTATGTAACAAGCTACTGCCCCATAATGAACAAAATCAAGACATATTTCAGATAGAAAACTTCCTTAATTCATAACTTTTTTAACAAAATGCAAAAATTTTCTGCAAACTTCGAAAGTTTTCTGCGAACAGCGTTCGCGAGTTCGTCTATATTATCTGGGTTTTGTTCACGGATTGGAAGACCATCTGCATTGTTTGTTTTTGCGCCTGATAATAAAACAAAAAATGTTGTGTATCACAAGGTACTTAAGTGAAGAGCAACCTATGTACTGAAATACAGAAACAATAAGGAATTATTAATGTAGGTCCTTATTATTTTTTTTGTTGTATTTTCAATTTCAAAAAAACTTAATATATTCAAAAATTTGCTTATTTATCGCCTTTAAGGCGGAACGGAGTTTGCCGGGTCAACTAGTACATATACATAAAATAACATAATGTTTGTTTTAATCTTTCAGGTTTCCCGTAATCTTTGCTATTGGATGAAGATATTTAAACCTTAGCATAGGCTTGAAAAAATTTTTGAAGACTTCTTGTTTGAATTTTCATCTTTAATCAACAGGCTCAATCCAGGTAAGCCACTTTAATTTAAATATTTCAATGTTATCTCTTCTAATTACTTTGTTTAAAAGCTTATCTATTAATTTTCAAAACATAGAAATAAACCATTAAAGTTGTACAAAATGTATCCAAAATGTACTGCTTTTTTGGAGTATTTCTTTGTGCA
>JAXGGA010020422.1:0-18315 GCA_038373865.1 Uloborus plumipes | reverse complement strand
ATCAGGTAAATAGTAATTCTTGACGATAACAGTTCAACATTTGCTTCACCCCCGAGTTAATTACGACGAGTTTTTTCGTGACGTCTGTATGTACGTATGTGCAGATGTATGTATGTGGGTCGCATAGCTCAAAAACTATATGCCGTAGAAGCTTCCAGCTTGGAATGTAGGCTCTGAGGATGGTCTAGTTGTGCACCTCCCCTTGTGGTTGCATTTGAAAGTTCCCAAGGGGGTGTTTTACCCCTTTTTGGGGGTAAATCAGTGTTAATTTCAATGCAGACTCAAGTGATATGCATTGGCGCGACCACTTGGCGATATGTCGCCAAGCTTTTGGTCGCCAAGTGTTTGACGCCAACTTGGCGACACATCGCCAAGTTGCCGACAAATTTGGCGAAAAAATTATTTTTTGAATTTGGGTTCAACTTGGCGCTATTGGCGATATTTTGCGAAAAATTCACTGCATGATTTTCTGCAATATTTAGAAAATTAACCATTGTAAAATATTTTTTGCATTGTTTCGTAGCAGATTAGGGGAGTAAATATTTGAATTGGAACCTTGCTCACTCCAAGCACTTTTTTTAACACTTAAGGCAACTACTAAGAAATTTACACGTAAAAGGAAGTAGTGTGGGGTCCATACCAGATTTTTTAATTGAGTAATAATAACAAAATGAATAAATAAACATCCTACAACACCGAAATAAACAGGTTATATTAAGATATTAAGCAAATAATAAGTGTAAACCACATGGATGCTTCCCTACCGGAACGCAAAAATGAAAATTTAGAAATAAATAAGGGGATTTTTCCAGAAATAATTGATCATACACATAATGTAAACCCCCCTCCCCACTTCATTCAGCTCGGAAAGAAGGAGCAAGCATGTCCGATTACAATACAGCAGCAGTTGTGAGGGAGCCATTCCGATCCACGATTTACTCACGAAAGCGAGCGGTTTCGGCCACTGAACTTCACCGCGAGAGAAATTATAGTTCAATTGAGTCATTTCATAGGCCTCTAGGGGGGCGTGTTAGCCCGATCGGTAAATAAGGTGTCAGACTCATGAACGGAGGGTCCTGAGTTCGATCCCAGCCGATCAAAGATCCACCGTCGTTCCTCATGGTGGCTGAGTGACGTTAAACGAGGGTCGTGGTTACTAAGTCCTCCTGTAGTCCCAAAATAGAAGCTTTGCACAGGGGCTCATACAGGTACTCTAAGTCTTCCAAGTGAAAAGATAAATCCGGGGGTACTGGACGAGGGGTTAGCTCGACCCTCGGTCTGAATCAAAAGAACAGAGTGCTCTTCATTGCCCCGTCTCGGTCAACATACGAGTTGTGGCGGGAGGTACGGGGCCCCCTGGAGTGTGTGATAGGCCTCTAGGGCTTCATACACAAGGGAAGACCACCCTGTACATCAAATGTTATAGTAGGATTGGTAATATTTTTTAAAATGCGTGTTAAGGTTTTAGATTCTCTCCCCCCCCCCCCTTTCCTGCAGCCGCTGCCTCCTGTAAAGTGTGTTTAGTTTAGTTCTTACACAGTAGTACCAAAAAACTATATTTGTTGTGTTTATCTATTTTGACTACCAGTTGCGTAACGTTTCAAACGCATATAAGAAAAGATAACCTGCAACATCTGATACTCTTACCATTCTTACCTCTAATGGACAAAAATCTATTCTCGTTAACCGCTATCGCGTTCGCGCAGAATGGCGGCTGTCGATAGATTCTCAGAGGCATGCTAAACATGCGTTTGTATAATAGACCAGGATTTGAAGGGGGTCGAGCATGCATGGAGAGTGTGACGCAATGTTATATCTGATTACTGTTACAGGCACTATGGTGATAATGAAGACGCATGTTGTCGCCCCCCTGAGCGGTCGACACCCCGGAGGAAGGGGAAAGCAGTGGGGGGCGCCGTTTACAAAAACACAGTACCGAAAAACTATATTAGTTTTTCCCGTCTTCCTTGTCATCGCTGCAAAGAATGAGGAAAACCAATCTATGGAAGCGATCAGAACTCTTAGCCCGTTCGGTATTAAATGGGAAAAACCGAAAGCAAGAAAATGTGACATCCCGCAATGTTATAACTGTCAAGGCTTCCAACACTCAGCCCATCTGTGCAACAAGAAACCTATCTGCAGGTTCTGCGCCAAACAGCACGACTCCAGATCATGTACGGACAAGGACAAGATGATTTGCATTTTCTGCAAAGGTAACCATACGGCCTCCGACTGGACTTGCCCCCGCTGTCCTAAGATTGGCGTGAATCTACCGGTAAAGAAAGCCCCCATCGCCCCTGTGCCAAAGACTCAGCCCCAGCGCAAAGAGTTCCACGGAAGGATGCATGATATCATCGGAGCGGTGATCGAAAACTTTAGGGTGATCGCTCAGTGGCTCCCTCATGACTAAGCCCAGACTCCCTTAGCGCTCGGCTCTTTTGGTTTCCCCTCCCTCTCGCCCCCCCCCCCCCCCCCCAGGTTTCCATGCCCGTCCAGACTTAAGGCGAAAGGCTATGTTTCGAAGTAACTCTCGCTCCTGACTGCCCTCGATCATGACTTTTCTTCGCCCGCCCCGCGGGCGCCATTCAACCCGGGAAAAAGGCCTCCGGCCTGCCTGAAAAACTATACAACAGCAGCAGTATATTAGTTTTGTGCTTATCTATTTTGACTACCAGTTGTGTATGGTTTCAAACGGATATAAGAAAAGATAACCTTCATTTCAAGATATACATACCTGTCGTTTTAGCAAAAATGTCAACAAATTCTGGTAAGCCGCTACTGCGTTCGCGTAGATTGGCGGCTGTTATTAGAGTTCCGAAGGTACCGTTTTAATTTCGGTTACTCTATAAGCGGATACCTCGAGAATCTCGGCTCGTCGACATTAATGTTTTCAGTATTAGGTTTAATTTCAATGAGCGAAAACCTTACAACTTGCCACTAATACACAGAAACCTCAATAAGTCGACATCCAAGTGCTATTTTACTCAACTTTTTTATGCAAAAATTTCACATTAACCATTTCAGAGAATTCTGCTGCTGAACCCTACATGCCCCGACAGGGCAGAAGCCCCGCTTATATTAAATTAGTATTATGAACCATATATGGCTGGAAACATGCTGAAGCTTGCAATCGGACACAGTTTTCTTAGGGGCCCGAAGGCGTAGGGGACCATAGATCCTACTGATTTTCTAAATTAATTTGCGAGATAAAGGGTTAAGAGTCATTCATTTCATTGTTTTCTGGAAAGAGTTATGTCGGAACTTGTATGTATACGATTCAGCCACCACGCGGCGTGCTTTTGGCGGCAGCAATGTATTCAGGGCAATTTAGCAGAGAACTCGCAGACACTTCTTACTCGCTCACATTTGTTTTTCAAGCCAAGTGTGAACAAGACCTCTCTGTTTAATAGACCGTATTGACAAGGAGGTCTCTCTCTTCTCAAGAAGTATGGATTTACTATTAATTAGATATTCAAAATTGTCCTTCCTATTTCGTGTTCTTTTTAAACAAACCAAAAAAAAAAAGTCGAAGAAAAATAAGTTACTGAAATTAATTTCTTTTGCGTGGGTGGTAAACACGAGTAAATTATGCAGTTTATAGAAAACACTACAATAGTTGAAATTAGGGATTCTCAGTAAGTTATTGACATCCTCTTTACTCGACATATTTTTGTGGTCCATTGGGGTGCCGAGCCAGTGCCGTCGCGAGGTCAAGAAATGGAAGGGGTGGGATTACGAAATCGGCGGCTTAACAATCAGTTAAAACACATTTTAAAAGCGGAGAATTATCTTAGGAATTTTCCAATTTCGAAGTCGTAAAAATGCATTATCAGACGACCTTTGTAATTTTTGCTCTGAAAAGAGGTTTGAGGACGTTATCCCATCCATTATCCGAAATAAAAATTTTAAAAAGCGCAACTTGTTGTTTCTTTAACTATGTTTAGGAAGGGGATGAGAGGATGTAGGCTGTTCTGCCGTGCTAAGCGCCGATGTGCTCATGTGTTTTATGTTTTTAAAAGCCAACTTTACACATTTTTCAAATATATCCTTCAATTTTTAACACTTGCTTTACTTTGAGAAATTTTTGCCTCACAACATGAGCATTAATTACACAGGTTTGCAAGAATACACTTTTTAAAAATTGTTTTGATTTAATTGACTGATCTTTATGTACTTTTTTGCGCTGATTTCAAAAATGGCATTGGTTTTTTTCTATCACGCCTACAAAATAAAGTTGAAGTTTTTAAAAAAAGTACCAAAAAACGGATAATTTTGAATTTTTTTTTTTTAATTTTAACATAAAGTAAAAGCAGAAAAATAATCAAACCCAACTAAAAAGAGCATAAAAGTGATGGACATATGCTGCAAAGTTATTATAAGTCTTTGAGAAGGAATTAGGCAAGTCAGGTCCATGAGGAACAGGACGAATAGCCGAACGTATGTTGGTTGGGTATGAAATTTTTTTTTCTGATTTTCAAATTGAAACCTTGCACTAAAGAACAAAAATTCCGGTCATCACTGTGATTTTCAGGCTCTCTCCAAATCATGGGTAATCCACAACGAAGTGATTTCTACTTGCCTGTAAACAATTGTCTTGGTTCTTACAAACACGCAGAATGCACTAGCCCAAGATTTATCTTGGTCCCCTAGTTTAACACCAAATTATGCAAAATACACATTCTTAACAAAATTAGAAATGTTCCTTTGTTGCTTTTTGACCGTTAAGATCCACTTATATAACAGAAACAGTTAGAAGGGTTGACTTATCCTCTAGTAGCCATTTCTTCAAAAGAGCACAAAACTGTTAGATCTGTATACCACAGTGGCTATAACTCCACACTGAATCACTGATTGCAATCAAGGTCACGACTCCCTACACTCTTTGTAATGACCTCTAGTGGACAGTGAGAATGGGAAGGGAGCAAATTGAGAGATAATTGTCTTGTTTTAGAAGGAAGTGAATTTTCCCGGTTAAGATTTATTGTCTTATTTAAATAAATAAATAAAACTTTTTTTTTGCAAGTAAAGTGCTCACATTGCTTAATAACATGTTCACCATGTAATCTCTATTATTCAAACTAAATTTAACACTTATATAGGTTATAATATTGAAAAATCTTGTGCATATTCAACCTGAAAACCCTAAAACTAAGCAAATTTCGGGCAAAATTTGTGACTTATCTGAGGGTGATGGAATTTTTTCACTATTTTTCCTTAATCAGCACATGAAATACTGTTGAAACCAATAGTTAAATATGCAACATTTTTTTCATCGCAGACCTGTGTTATTAGGATTGCAAAAATGTTACGTTAGTCACACTGCTAATTTGGTTGAAAAAATATCTACTGCAGTAATTTTGTTTTAAATTCTTAGCAAAAATGATACATAGATACCATATACATTGTAAATCCACCAGCGTAACTAAAAAATGTTTTTTGTCCTTTAAGTTACATGTAAAAACAGTTACAAAATCAGCTCTGAATGTTACGTTAGTCACTATGGAATGACCTTTCAGATGAAACTTTCAGATTTTTTAAATAATATTTCCCGTTCCCAAATGACCATATGGGTGATTCTACAAATACGGGAATATTTCTAACATGTAGAATTCAAAAAATTAATTTAAAATTAAAAATCTGAAAAAAAATCAGCAAAGCACTTGATAAGTTACATAATTAAAATAGAATATCAGCAGAGCTTAAATGTTTGTATTTTATTGTATTTTTGCATTTTTATTTTTTGAAGGCATATGTGAATGATAAAAAGGACATGTGGATGACACAATGGGTATGTGAATATAACATAGTAAGTATGTGAATAACACAAACACAATAGGTATATTAATGAAATTTTTTAACCAGTAAACTGTTAGACATAATTTTTAAACATTGTACCGTCATAGTTTGGCTTTTGATTCATCCACGTGTCTTATATTGGGGCATGTGAATGACAATAAAAAAGGGCATGTGAATGACAAAACACAAGTAATTGTGTACTCAAAAAGTCATATCTGAATATTTTTCGGCTTCACTTCGAATTAGAACTCAGAAATGTAAGCCTTAGGATTATTCATTGTCAAAATTTATTTACATGTACATTTTACATGCATTCTGTGGGGCATGTTAATGACAAAGCTAAAAAACACTTGCCTTGAAAGTTGAGTTTAGCTTGCTTTTTATCAAAAAGTAATTGCAGAACAGCAAAATTAATCCTCATCCAGGAATAACAAAGTTCCATGCCTTGTTTTAAGATGTGTTGCCAGATTTTGAAATATAACATTTCGGAGAAAAATATCTATACTTTTTAGACATGTGGATGACTGATAATCGCTGGGACAAAGTTTAGATTAACTTTTAGAGATATTATTTTCATATTATTTTGCTTTTTTGTGATTTACATCTTGCACACATTCATATTTATAAATAAAAAACTCTTGAGAAAAAAATTAATTATTTTTTTTAAATCTATATTCTATTGATTGCGAAAATGGCACCTATGGGACAGGGCATGTGGATGACATTTCAATCTAATATCCATTTTTTTAAATGAATAATAATTAAATATTGACATTGTTGATAACGGAAATTATAGAACAAAAGACGCATAAAAATATTCACAAAATTGTTTTTTATTAAATTAAAAACAAAAAGAGCAATCAGTATGGAACACAAATTTTCCCATTTTTGTAGAATCACCCATATACAGATACAAATATGAAATCTTTATCAAGCCGGTGCGAAGCACCTTTACTCGTATCTGAAAGGGGGGAAATGGCGTTGAATGAGCCATGAGAACTCCGAAGAGGAACTGAAAGGGGAAGGGGGCGGGAAGACGTGAGTCAAATTTCCCGGAGGAGTAGAGTGGCATTACTCGAGAGCGTAGCATCTGGAAGGGAATGGAAAAGGGGGGGAAGGAGAGGAGGGGAGCCGAAAGAGCCGTCGCCAAGAATAGGCTGGGCTAAGCAGTAGGGATGGTGCGAGCGAGGACCTGAAGGTTCTCGATAATGACGCCTATGAGGGATTTCATCTGAGCAGGAGAACCATGAGCGGGAGCCAGGGGCTTGCTTCTGGTAGCAGGAAAGGTGGAGGGCTTCCTTTCGGTGTTCCGGATTTTCGGACGTCTGGGGCAGTTCCAATCAGATGTTGAGTGGTTCCCCTCGCAGTTGACACATTTCCTTGCAGTCTTGTCCGGGCAACTACGAGAATCGTGAGGTTCAGTACAGTAGCGGCATACCGTCTTCTTTTTGCATAGATGTGCCGAGTGGGAAAAGCCTTGGCAGTTAAAGCATTGGGTGATGTCGTTTTCCCTTTTCTTCAGTTTCTCCCATTGGATGCGAAAATGTCCTATAGTCCTATTATTAGTGAGTCCATGGTTTTCCTCTGTCTGGGGTGCGATCACCAGGAAGATAGGGATGGGGGTCATGTCTTTTTTCGTGAATTGAAAAATCTTGTCGATCTTGTATCCTTTTCCATTCAATTCTTCTTCAATTTCTTTGACAGGGTAGTCCACTGGTAGGCCCCTTATTACTTTTTTGAATGGGATTTGGTCAGCGGTTCTCCTGGTCCAGTATTCGACTTCATTCTTTTCAGCAAAATCCTTGATCTTATCGAAATCGTCTTGACTGCCAGGTTGAATCTTGATTTCCTTTCCTATGACGTTGACTTCAATTTCCTTTTCAGCAAGGTCCGAGATTTCCTTGATAACTGCTGATTGCTTCTTTACATTCGCAATATTGATGATCGGGCATGGAGGCTTCCGCTTGCTCACTATCGCGGCATAGGATGGCCTGTTGACTTGTGTGGATTTCTCACTCTTTTCCGGTTGGTCGTCCATGGCTTCTTCTTTCTTTTCGTTCATTACTGTCTCCATAGTTTTAAATCTTTCTTCCCATTTCTTTTCTTGCTCCTTGGTTAGCTCAGAGTGCTTGTTCCAGGCCGCTTGCATAACTCCGAGAAAATTAGCGTAGGCGATAAAGTCATTGTCTGATACTTCGTATTTGTTTATTAGCTCACGTATCAAAAATGACCATATAATTTTGTATTCAGGTAAAATACGTCACAAAGAGCCACCTGGTGACGATAACTCAATTTTGTTACAAAGTTCAGATACGACTTTTGTACTTAGCACGGTCGTGTTGGGCTCTCCCCCGAATTTTTTCAAAATGCATTTCCAAAACCAGTTTTCGGCGGATTTGGAGGTGTTCCGGGGAGGAGAAATTGGGAGGCTCCGACATTTTTTTTTCAGACAATATTTGGTAAGGCTCGACCGATGCATCGGCACCGATGGTTGAAAATTGTATCCATCGTCAATTCAATAGATGGCGCCACCTACCGCAAGTACCTCGCCACGAGGCTCTGTATGGTGGAGGAGCAAAGGTTGGTGGCCGCGACACGATAGCAGACTGCTAATGTAAGAAAAGAACGACCCTGCAAAAGTTTTAAAAAAAAAATCGATTTGTCATTGCTTAAAATAAAAAAGTTCAACTAAATAAATGAAAAAGTAATATAAAATTAAAAAAAAATATGGCTTTCAAAAATATTTTTCTCCAAAAAAATTTTGCTGTATTTTCTACCGTTATGAGAACAAATTCCAATTTTTATTATTTCCATTTCCATTGTATAAGCACCTTTTTTTATTAATATATTTATATCAGAGTATCAGTAACCCTCCTCCTCTTCATTTTATGCATATAAGGCCTACTATATAGCACTAGCATTCCAGCAAATAATAGATGCAAGGGTTGTTATTTTTTATGGTTTTTAATTTATTTTTGTAGCCAAAAGTCTGAAAGAAACACCAACTAGTGTTTGCAACGAATTAACACTAACTCAAGAAGAGGAATTATAGTATTTTTTGCTCTTTTTTTGGCTTTCAATGTAATCGCATTTACTCTCTCCAGCCCCCGCATTTTTTTTCTATTTTTTTTTCTTTTTGCGCGAGTTTATGATCATCTAAAAAACCTTTCACTGTTAAATTTTTCTATTTTATGATAGTTTTAAAATTCGGAAATCAACCAACATCGATCGGTTTTGAATTAATTTAATGATTTCATTTAACCTGCAATAAGACATGCATGCAGCGTTTTTCATCAAGTACGCTCACAGTTTTTAAAGATTTAAAACATCGCTTTAAAAACTTCTTGGTGAAAATAAAAGTTTGCTTCCTATATGTAGTCTGTATTCAAAGTATTTTTAATAATTATTTATCAGAAATACTGTACCGTAGAATTTGATTGTCAAGATTTTCAGCAATAAAATTTAGCGATAGACAAATTTTGTAAACTCTCATCATTGATTATATTACAAGCGAATCATTTTAACTGATTACAAGCTACTCATTTTAGAGCTTCAAATACTTTGTTTCGATTTACGTCACTAGATGGCAGTACATACCTGAGTATGAAACAGCTTTTGGCACTTTTTACTGGGGAATGAAACGAGTAATGTAACAAGGAAAAAAAAGTTGAAATATGTGCAAATCGAAAGGCCATCTACTGACACATTTTTAAAGCAAAAATGATTGGTGCTAGTCCGCATGTTACGGGGCATGATTATAAAGTGTTAAAATCTGTTGCAATTCTTTTTTTAAGCACCAAACCTGAAGACTTGGCGAGGAAAGCGATTACGCTATTTCACCGTCTGCATGTGCAGGACATCTATCGACGAATCATATGAAAGATGTCTGCCATTACTGAATTAAATCGCTAAATGTGGCAACTTTTGCTAAACAGTTTGGCAAACTTAAAAGACTTCATATTTCGATAATGGAGTTACGGGGCATTTTTTATACTGCCCAGAAACATTTTTTTACAATGTGCTTTGTGTGTGGGTGTCGATTGATACTTCTTTAGACTTTATGAATGAACTATGTATGATGTGTAAACTATGTGTGATTTCCTGGTTAGAAAATACAGAACATTAACCCTAGAATACTAATCATGAGTAATTTTTACTCATCTTTCTATTTAGTATTAACGTTAAAAAAAGACACATTAGTACTCCAGGGTTAAGAGATTTTTTGAACAATGTTGCTAGGTAAATCGTTTTGTAGCTGAGAGATATAAATTAAATTAAGTGTGCAAAATATATTGCCTGTAAACAAAAAGCAATATTGTTAAGAAATAAAAATTGAAACAGAAAAGAAAACAAAATGGAATAATTCAATTGCATTTGTCGTCTGTTTATTATATTTTATTTAAAAAACATAAGAAAATAAATATTGCAAAATTTTGTTTCTGAAAATTAAACTATTTGCGTGCAATCTCAGTAATTCGATAGTTTCAGTTTATTGAATGCCAAATACACAGCTATGAGTCGGAACCATTTCATGGCCTCATCTAATCCCTTTCCTTTCACTACAAGCGTTTCTACACCTTAACCTCGGCATTTTCAAGAATTATTCGAATTACATGATTCAAATAAATAACTATGACTGGACTGTTTTAATATCAATAAAAAAGATTCAGTTTATTAAACCTGGCTGCTGTTAAATAGTGCAGGGGAGGGGGGGACCAGTAGTTGACGCGATAATTCTCCAAATTAATTTCCTGAATACTACCGATTCAAAAGATTTCATTAAAATTCTAAAACAGGTACAGAACATGGGAATTTGTTTTTACATGCTCGATGTGTCTCCCATTACTATATAGCTATAATATAGCGCAAACGAACAGCGAAATTCTGCATCATTTGCTGAGGAGTTAAAGTTTCAATGCTTTCTACGATTAATGTTGGAGTCGCAGTTTCCAGGTGGTCTTGGGGTTCCCAACGTAAACTTTGTCTTTGAAGTAACTCCACGAAAACTTCTTGGAGCAGCAAATGAGCTGCTGGTCCGAAAAATGAAAATGAGCCCGCAAAACGCTAGATCCTTATATTTTCACTACAAAAAAAATATATATAAATATATATATTGTAATGGGAGTCCGTAGCACCTTCAATTTTCTTAAATAATCATTCCAATCTCGTGGAAGTAACGATAAATTTATTTACAATTTTGTACACTTATTTACAATAGGAGCAGGAAACACTTGCTAAACATCCAGCAATTAGGTAGCAAACAGTTCACTGTACTCTCAACAGTAACTCAGCATCACGTATCTAACGTGAACAGTAATTAAGAAATTTGAAATGCAAAACAAACATTCACCCAAGCGAATAAAACGAGAATCCCAGAAATCAAATCTGAGAAAAACTAACTGTGTTCAAGGCAGTTGGACAGTTATTTATACTCGGAAGGAATATTCTACAACATTCCAGTAAAAACCAGAGTGTTCTATTCATTCACAAACTTAAATAATCCATTCACGAAAATTCTAGTGATAAAAAGAAAAACCTACAATATTACAACTCAGCGCGAAAATGTCTTTATGCTTATTAAAGTTAGGGGAAGTGTAAAAACTACAAAATGTTACAGGGTCGGTATATAAATGGTAAACCTGAAATAACCTTCAGATACTTTTGCAACATGTCGCCAGATAAAACCAAAACCAGTGACACCAAGCGACCCCTCGTCAAAAATGGTGCAAGGCAGGAAAAACAACAACTATTTACAAGACTTGTAACAATATAAATGGATGTATGTTTTTATGCATATTTATTTGTATGTTTGTTCCTTGTACAAATCCAGTTTTCGTCGGATTTTCATCAAAGTTGGCACAGATTCCTTCATGCACCAGAATTCATAGGCAGGGTTACGAAATTTTTAAAAAATCCAAAAAGCTCAAAATTCAAATTTTTTATCTTAAAATGGCCATTTTCTTTCATTTTTGAATAGATAAAGTGAGGGCTCTACTCCACATCAGCAGAAAACGCGACCGAAACCGAAGGCCCAGAAACCGAAAATCCGGGTACTTTCCATAGGAACACTATTTAATACTTTTTACGTTTCTGCTTTACTTTTCTACCTACGTCAATGTGGAGCTATTTAGTAGTAATCTCTGGTTTGGTAAGTTTATTTTTCAGTTTACGAGAGTAACTTTTATTTTCAGTTCCAAGAAATATTATTCGATTAAGCAGGGATCTTTAACATTGCGTCCATGACATGGTTTCTGGGATGTTTTATTCGTATAAGCGGGGTATTCGTTTATCCGTTACCCGATTAAGCGAGGACGACAGTATGTCATTCTTTTTTAAGAATAAATTTTTTTTTTGTGCAAGACTTTAAATGACAACAAAATGATAAAATTTACTTCTGAAATGGCTTGTATTATCCAACAACAAAATGATACAAAATTTCATTTGAAACTTACATTTAATTTTAGTTATTTACAGTGAGCAGAAAATACAATAAACCAGGGTTCGCAAAGGTGGACCCAGCCCAGAAAAACCCGCCCGGGTCTTTCTGGGCTGTCCAGGTTTTTGTCAAAAGAAGGCTTTTGTTCATTTCTAAGTTATCAACAAATATAGTCAATAATAACATCTCATCTAAATTATACATAAAAAATAAGTAAGAAATCAGGTTTATTTCAGAGAATTTTTCTTAGAGTAATTATTTATTTTATAAAATAATTATTTCTTCAATTTTCAAGTCATTGTCCAGAATTTTTTTTTAATTATGTAAGATTTTTTGTTGCAAATTACTAATTATTATGATTATTCATTTATTTTTTGATAGCAAAATTCAAATTTTAAAATAAATTGAAAATGAACTATTGATAAACTTCTTGTAGATGGAAAAAATTGCTTTTATTAAAAAAAAACCCAAGAAAATGCTTCCCGACGCAATTTATTGCTACTAAAATATTATGACAAGCATTTATTAATAAATATAATCCTTGCAAAGTTCTAATGTAAACCTAGTTTTTTCTTAAGATTATTTAAAAAAAAAAACCGATTAAGAGTCCCCACTCCCCATCTGAAATTAATCAGTTTTGGTTTTGAAAATAGGAGGGGGGGGGAGACACTTCCCTTATCTCAGACACACACCTATCATTGAGATATGCCTTATAAAAAACATGCAAATGACATGACTAGATATTGAAGCAGGCTACTTAATGAGAAAAGATGATTATTTCTATTAATAAACAAGTGCAAATGTTTTTAGTTTTTTAATGGTATAAATTTAAGTTTTTGAAACTTTCACACCCTAAATATTCCTGTATTTGTAGAAAAGCCCATTTGCAACAGTTCTTCTATTTTTTAAAAGACAAGTGATAAAAGTTTATAGCTGAAACCATTGTCCAAAGCTTCTTAAATATACACATTAAATATTACAATTTGATTGATGATATTATTAATTGATATTGTTAATAATACTAATTATTAATCCATTGACATTGATTAAATGCAATTCAGAACTTTAATTTGAAAAATATATTTTTATATGAATGAATGCATACATTATATACAGGGGTGATTGTGAGTTTATAAAAAAATACCTGAAAGTTTTAAAGAAAGAGTGGG
The DNA here is from genome assembly GCA_038373865.1 of Uloborus plumipes. NCBI lineage: Eukaryota > Metazoa > Arthropoda > Arachnida > Araneae > Uloboridae > Uloborus > Uloborus plumipes. The sequence goes on along the minus strand of JAXGGA010020422.1, from coordinate 4,914 downwards.
AGGGGGGAGGAGTGTTTTTTTAAAACCAAGACCCCTATTACTAAGCACACCTAGTAATAATTAATTTCCTTTCATAAACTAACACATTTCATATATTCAAATAGTTTTTAGTCAAAATATTGTACATGCATTTAATTAAATTGTAAATGAGTAATAAAGTTACTTTTGAGCTAGTGATGAGCAATTATCTACAAAAAAATATTTTAAGGAGAAAGCAAAAGTCTAACAGAATTACTATTTGTTGTGCGAAAGCATGTATAAAGTAATGAAAGTTGCATTTGTTACATTTTGTTGCACTTCATTTATTTGTCTGCTAACTAAGGGGAATAAGCATCAAAAGTGAGAAAAATTTGATTCTCTTATCGGATGGAAATAAAATAATTTACTAAGGTAAAAAAACAATTAGAATTTACATCTGAACATTTCTATTTGATGAATATTATTAATAATTATCGGCACAATCATCGAAAATTCGAAAAGAAAAAAAATCCGGAGGTGGGAAGATAAAAGCATAATTAAAAATATTTTACTTCCGGTATTTTCGAATATGAGAGTATCGGAATCGATCATGAAAATATCGGAAATCCGGTAAAATACCGGAACACAATCACCCCTGATTATATATCAATACCTGCATAAGAAATAAAATTTAAACATACAAACACCCAGAAAAACCGCAAAACCCCACAAAAACCCGGGTGAGCTGGGCTTTTGTAGAAAAACCCAGGTTTTTGCCAACCCTGCAATAAACAGTTGACTCTTGATATCTCGACTTTGCTTAATTCAAATTTCTACTGATGTCAAAGTAGTTGGACGGTCCCAAATTGTTGTACATAGGAATTGTTTTCCTGTTAACTGGAAGTCACTGCGCTTATCTTAAAGTTTCAAGCATAATTTGTTAAAAGTTTACCGTGCAGATTTTTGCTTATTCAACTTTAGAAGCAAAACCAATAAACAACTTGACCGTCAAATGTCTGAGGGAATTTTTACTTCTATTTTAATCTAGACTAGAGAAAAAGCTGAAATGGACCCCTGTCCACTGGCTTAAAAAAATTAAAATTTTTGTATAAGTTTTTTTTTTCTCCAATAAAATTTGCATTAAGAACAAACCTTTTGACCCCCCTCCCCCTAATTGAAATAAAGGTTCTGTAAAATACAAGTGCGATGAAAGAAACCTTTTTCTATGATGGGTTGTTGCTGAAAATATCCCATTGGTATTGAACAGTGGGCACATTTAAAATTAAAAAAAATTCTTAATCTGCTAAAATTGAGTTGAAGTTTGAATCAAATGCCGTTTTACTTTCATTATAGCAAAGCTGTAATAGAAGTCAAACCGAAGAAAAGCAACTCGAAAAAGTCTTTTGTTGCCTAAAATAATGTAGATAACACAGTTGGGATGGAAGGCAAATTTTCTACACATCTGGATCTGATTCATCCTTTCTAGGCAGTTCACCTTGGTTTGGAGCAAAAAGCAAACAGAGTCAAACAAAGTTTTCAAATGGCCTGTTTCAAATTTTAAAATTCATAAGTAGTAAGGCCATTCCACGGAAAACAGTAACTTTGCCCCCGCAAGTGAAGCTTTGATGTATCATTAAAAATAATAATTTAAGAAGGTAATGACAAATTTTTTTCCCTTAGGAGATCACACATGTATATGTGATTCCTTAAAAAAAAAGTTTTGTCATTACCTATTACTTTTCTATGAAATATAAGAACCGTCATGTACACTACAAAATGGCTACTTTTCGTGGAATAACCCTATAACTAATTTTTTTGAACGGTTTAAATTATTATTTCTGAACAAAGGAGACACGTTTTATTTACATTTGAACCACAGCAATCAAAGTCTACAATTTGTTTTGCTAATACTAAATTAATAGAACAAAAAATTAACTAATTCATAACGCTTTTATGAGAGATTGACCTAGCGTGTCCCGCAGGTGATGCATACAAATAAATTAAATTTTAATCAACAAAAATATTCGACAAAAATATAACTGTGTCAGGATTCTCTTTGTATCATATATAAACATTAAAAAATGTGTTTACATCTGTTTAGTAAAATATTAGAACATAAAGCAAAATGTTAGTGAAGTTTGATTTGTCCCACACATGACAGTGGAATGACTCAGTAAGTAGTTTTTTGTAACACATCACGTGTGGCAAACAGTATAATAACACGACTGGCACTTGTCGAAATTTCAAAGCATTTAAGGAAAAGGAAGGGATTATACAACACACTTTAATATTTTCAAGAAAAGTTTATGCCACCATTGTCACCTTTTCTGCACCCCATCATCGTAACTAGAAAATATTTTTTCTTACTAATTTTGCTAAAACATCAAACAACACCATTTGGTCAAAACTTCAATGCAATTGGGTCACATAAAAAAATTATCGTAAAACTTTCAAATTTTTCATGGGCTATTAGCACCACCAATGACACCTTTCCCCACTACCTATCACCAAAATTAGCAAAAAAGTTTTTACAGCCCACCCTTCTACATAATGTATAAAAAACAAGTTACTTTTCTGTTTGAGGGAAGGCACTTGATATGCTGCAACAAATCATACTATCGATAAACATGACACTCAATGATAATACTTAGTACATGACCTACTCATCATTTAACCACTTTCATCATAATTTTTTTAACCTAAAATTTGGCTAGTTTTCAAAATTGTTCAGTTTGGTTTGACACAGCATGGTAAGCAGAATCTGTTAAATGGGAAAAGCAGGGGTGCAGAAAATGTTTTTCCCTCCAACATTTCCCCCAATCTGCACAAAAGTTTCCACAAACTTTAACAATATATGTATAAGCTTAGATAAAAATTAATTTCGCATCACAACTGACATACCACAGTAAAATAGAAGTCAAAAGTGTTGCACTGAATACTCCGAAAATATTTAATCAGCAAATACTCATACGTGAGGAGAAAGAGTCCAGTAAATTGAGAACTGCTAGAGAATTGATTGAATATGAACTAACAGTATGCAATATTTTATTACATAGAATATACACGTAGAAACATTACTACTGTTTGACTCATTAAATATGACTACATAAGCACTCCAGTAACGATTCCTGTTCACAAGTAGCGAATGGATTCTAACGGAAAAGCAAAAAATGAATTAATAATCGTAAAAAGAAAAAATAATTAGAATTTAGGATGTATGCTTTTCGATTTTGTTTTATTTTTTGGAAAACATTTTCAATCTTGCGGAATACTTTGTATTGAATCAGCAAAATTTCCCCAAACAGCCAAAGTTTCCCCCGATCTAGAATCGCCAGATCGGACATATTCTGCACCCCTGGGGAAAAGTACTTACAAGCGAAAAACAAAAATTACGTGATCACATTTTCAAAATTTTCACAGTGATTATAAACTTTACTGCAAATGTCAGATTTAACTGCACTAAATCTTAATTTAACGTCCCACCATTCTTTCAGCATATTCATCGTACGCTGAAAGGTAAGTTGAGAACACATTTTCAGAACTTGGGGCTTTGTGCCATCAGGAAGCAGAATAGGAATTGCTCTATTAATGTCTTCCTCACAATTCTTAGTAAATAATTCATATAAATTTAACTTTTCAAAGACTGGCGAAAAATGAGAAATCACTAATTCATCAATTGTTTTTGAGCAGAATTTGGCACCAGAAAGAGAAACCGGAACATATTTTTCATCACGAATAATATTTTTAAAACATTCCAGTTTTAAGCTTTTCACTTCTGATTGTATTTTTACTTTCTTCTATATCTAATATATAGAAGAAAGTATTGGTTTCGTGAAAATTTTCGAATGTCGAATTTTGACGGATTTGCACGTTTTGAGGTGCGCTGAGTCCATTTCGACCATTTTTGGAAAATGTCTGTCTGTCTGTGTGTCTGTGAGTCTGTATGTGTGTGACCAGTTTTTGTGGCCGCGCTAGAGCAAAAACTACTGAATGAAATCGAACAAAAATTTTTGCACATATGTACCACCATGTGAACTGGTGCACCTGACTTTTTTTAGCGAATTCCTCCAAGGGGGGTGGAGCAATCGCACGTGTTCTGCGCGGGGGTGATTGCTATATCTCAGGAAGTAACTGGCGGAATCAAACGAAAATTGGTCCATAGGTAGACCCTACTGAGTACAGGTGCTGATTCAATTTGTTTGTCAATATCTCCAAGGGGGGTGGAGCAATCGCACGTGTTCTGTGCGGGGGTGATTGCTATATCTCAGGAAGTAACCGGCGGAATCAAACGAAAATTGGTCCATAGGTAGACCCTACTGAGTACAGGTGCTGATTCAATTTGTTTGTCAATATCTCGAAGGGGGGTGGAGCAATCGCACGTGTTCTGCGCGGGGGTGACTGCTATATCTCAGGAAGTAACCGGCGGAATCAAACGAAAATTGGTCCATAGGTAGACCCTATTGAGTACAGGTGCTGATTCAATTTGTGTGTCAATATCTCAAAGGGTGGGTGGAGCAATCAAAAGTGCTTATTTTGTCATTGCTCCTACTGTATCTCGGGAAATATTGCTGCGATTTGAATGAAATTTGGAATAACACTAACCCAATATGGAAGCAAGCATCGATTAAATTTTGGCGCCAATCGCCCCAGGGGGAGGGTGGGGTGATTTTTGCGCTTAGTCAACAAAGCGAAAAATTAATTCATTAAAAAATCGCTTTCACGCTATTTAATTATCAAAACAGCTGAAAACTTTCAATGATTTGAAATTTTTAACTGTTGCCAATTTCTTTTTACTAACAAATAAAATGTTTGCAATTAATCTAAACAAGGCTTTTGCAATGATTTCCAATTTCGCTCATTGATTCTGCATTTGCAGGGTTATTACGATAATTGGGAAATTGTAGCTGTCTCCAATTACTCGGGCGAGTACGTATTTTATTTTGTAACCGGAATTCA
>JAXGGA010020421.1:0-18315 GCA_038373865.1 Uloborus plumipes | reverse complement strand
ATTGAAATCCGAAGAGTCCAACCGAAACAATTGCTCAAGAAATGGAAATAAGTGACTAATCAGTGCATAGAATAGCAAAAGCAAAGCTTGGACATGAGTTTTACAAGTTCCAAAAAGTTCAGCCGTCTCAATGCTGAAATCCAATTCCAGTTGCTCCAAAGACTCCGAGGAATTGAGACCGGCTGCAAGTCGGCGAATGGAGAAGTAGTTTTTCACTGATAAGAAGCTCTGTACCGCGTCCAACCATTTTAATGACTCCCAGAACGATAGGATCTAATCTGAACACCTCGGTAAAGTGTTGAACATGGTCATAATGTGAAGTTAGTCATGTTCACAAGCGGTATTTGTGCATGAAACAAATGTTTTTTTTGTCAATGAGGGAGCCAAAATAACTCAAAAGTGCACCAGCGAGAAAGCCAAAACATATATCGTTAAGGTAAACTGAACTGCACTACTTATCAAGGACAAAAAGACAAGAAAGCATTTTTTGGTATCGTATGACCTTTCTACTCACCAAAGATCAATGCGATGGATTTAGTTGGTTCATTTTGGCTTCCAGAATCCGCACTACACCAAGTAAAAGTTTAGATTCTTTAAAGCAATCACTTCAGCGGGAGTGGCGTCGATTAGAAGGAGAAGACTTGAGGCCACTTTACAAAATTTTTAATAAGCTACTTGCTATGTTTAGCTAATTTATTTTATATTAAGTTAAATAATGAACTTGTTTTCTTGGGTTTTTTCGCAGCACTCAGCACAAAACTATTTGAATATAAAAATAATTTGAACGAGCTTCACGCTAAAGATTTTACGCTAAATGTCTTCCCACATTTAGAAGAGCTACACATGTGTGACGGCTACACCAGAGCATTCGAATTTAACTTGTTGCACTCATTTAAGGAAAGAATAGCATATTAATTTAAACATCATATTCACACAGGAAACTGCGATTCCATTGAAACAGTGACTCTGGTAAAACAACTGGAATATATTTGGTAGAATACGTTACGTGTATAATTAAAATAAGAACTTCTAATCATGGACGATGAATATCCTGTGCAAATATTTATTTCTGATAGCATATGAGAATTAGCGAGCAAAATTATCAATTTAAGCTAAAACTTGCAATTAAATTTGTTTGGTTTTATTGACACATTCACATTCGATAGTAAAACATTTCTTTGAATTGTTCGAGCAAATATTTATCTTACTGTGAAGAGAAAGTCAAAATAATGACTCTTAAAGTTAAGTGTTGTAGATTTTTTACCTGCCCACCTTCTGCCCGTTTGTAAAATATAAATATCAAAGCATTTAATTTAAAATTTATTGTAATCGTTTATGCATGTAGCATTTTATTTGATCAATATTTACTCATAACTGTGAGTTTCGTTATTTTTAGCTACTTTGAAAGTTGATTAGAATTGTTTGTAGTTATATCTGTTTGTTTTATTATAAGTGCATTTATTTTTCCGATTCATTATTTTAACTTTAATTTCTTTCTTAAAAAGAAAGCCAATAGGTAATTTTTTTTTTTTTTTTTTAGAAAATTGAAAGATATACTATGTTTGTGAGTAACATTCTCAAGTAAAACACTAAAATTAATTCACAAAACTTTTTTTATGTCTTTGTGGTACGGTGTCAATGAGAAAACTTTGATTTTCGAAATTTATACATCGATGGTATTGCTACATCAACCTGAAAAACATTGGTGTTTTCAAATATTCACCTTTCTTCTGATATATTATGTGCGTATTGAAATGTATAGTAATGTCTCGTTAACTCGCACCTCTTTATATCGTTGAATCAGATACATCGAGTTTTTTTTTCTGTTTCCTAAGAAAATATCGTTTGGTTTTTATGGAGATAGATGCTGGAAACTGCTTTTTGATGTAACATTTTTATCGTATGTTTTTTTTTTTTTTTCAGGAAATGAAAAATCATCGATTTCGAAAAAACATAACGCAGAACATTGTTGTTTAAAAACATCGATGTTTTCCGAATCTTTTTCTAATGAAATATTTATTGTAACTTCTGCTTAGAGATGAAACTTTTAACCACTTTTTTTGTACAAAATTTTACTGTAATAAAAAATATTGGCATCGAAGAAAGCATCGAATACGAAACAACCATGTTTAAAAAACATCGACCGTAAAACATTAGTAGGAAAAAAGAAAACATTAAGAAGATAGATACTGCTCATTACCGGTTTAATTTCTTAATGAGAATAATTACCGCATATTTTTACGATACATTTTTTGCTGAAATAAAAAACATCGACATCATCAGAAACTTCAGACTATAAACACCGACGTTTGAAAAGCATCGATGTTTCCGAAACATCGACATCGACGTCGTACCTCTATTACTTAGTAATGGCTGTAATCGATGAATGATGTGCATTTGAACCCCTACCAATACTAAATAGTGTAATTTTCTCTGCAGACGATGATGAGATCGTCATTGTGGCCTATTTCGAATTGTTATTTTCCAGAACTAGATTGGAATTTTGCCCCTTACATCCGGTACGCTGTATACGTTATTTAAAACATCATTCAAAACAGTACACGAAATATAGTTGCACTTAAACGTAACTGCTCCAGGGTTCACACCGATATGTATTAAGCAATATATATCATAATACATATCAAGCGATAAATATCATGATATATATTCGATATTTATTTTAAAAATATCATTATATCTTGATATTTTCGATACTTATTTTTCGAACAACGATATTTTCAATATAAAAAATATTTCAATTATATTAATAGTGTTTATTTGTTATTCAAATCACAGCAAGGTGAAACAGTATTTATATGATACATTAATGGATCATTACTATAAAAAAATCTATTAGTATAATATTCGTTTTTTGTTTTATAGGGGAAGACCGCTTATATTGGACCACTGCTTAAATTGGACCTCAGGCTTAAAATCTAGTACAGAGATCTGTGCTACACTTTAACAATAGAAATATAAAATTTTAGGAATAAAAACAATGTGTATGAAGTTTCACCAGTCTTCGAACTGTTTAGCGTGAGTTACGGCTTGATTTGTGTTGAAAACGTGCGAAATCTTATATTGCGGACTTATTTCTAGAAGGATAACTCAAAAACTTGTAAATTGCGCTAAAATGCTGTTACAATATTATAATCTGTGTTTAATAAGGATTACATCGATGTATTTACATGTGCGATTGTGATATCTTTTGACAGAGCAATGAGCTGAAGAATAAAAAATGGCGTGTTTTCCTTTATTGGACCGAAAAAATTTTCCTATATTGGACCGGTGGTCCAATTTAAGAATATGATTTTAAAGAAGACTTTTTATTTATCGTAACACAAAATAAGCGACTCCTTTTATTTAATAGCGTAGTTAAAATTATTTTAAGCATACTTTAACATCTATTCTCGATATTCATTTAAACTTTTCTATCAAGCACATTTTTATCAAGCAGAAACTGCAACTTCTTAAAATGTATGATTTTTTTTTCTCTCCATTCATTAAGCTGCAGTTTCAGGTTGTTAAACATAGTTATTAACTTAAATAAAATTTACGCTGGTTTACCGAAAGAAAAACAGGAAATTCTTCGATGTTTTCTAAATGATTTTAAAAGGAAAAACAACTTATATGCTTCTAAAATGTTCAATGTAGAAGAAGCCGGTATTTTCACTGTCCAAAAGCCCCAAAATATATTGACGTATAGAGATAACCATCAGGTTGGAACAGTAATAAATGGTGAACGTGGTATAAACACACTGGTTAGTTGTTGCAAGCTTCCCTGGTGAGTAATATACTTGTTCAAAAAAAAAAAAAAAAGTTTTAATCACAAACGATAATTCACACAATTGATACAACATTTCATCAAAATTTTTAAGCCAAGCAATGTAAAAAGAATATCCTTCTATTAATGGATAGGCACAGCACTTATATAAAGAACATTGATGCAATAAACTTGGCTAACGATAATGCTTTCTCTTTAAGCACATTATGCACGTAGATGTTGTTTTTATTCCGTTTGTCTACATATTTTAACGGAGCATGTGATACATGAATGCGAGAACATCTAATGAGATCCATTATTTAATATCGCATTGGAGAACTGTTTGGTAACTCTTATGGGCAAACCGCAATCAAGGCCATGGCAAATGCTGTGAGTTGATTTCAAAGAACAGGAGTTTGGATTGTTAATTGACATGTGTTTAATGATACTGACTTGGCTGCAGCAGAATTAGAGTCAAGTAGTCCAGATGAAACTACTCTAAGTGAACAGGTTACATGTTCTTTGTAAGTTGTACACCATGTACAAGAACTAACTACGACTTAGATTAGTACAAGTTCTGCAGAATCAGCGGATAGTTCTCATCAAAACATGATTGCCAACTCTAACTATGATTTTGTAAAGCCGGCTCACATATCCCCTTTTCCTAAAACAATAGAAGGAACAAAAAGGAAAGCTATCTCAGCAATCATTCTAACGCCGTATAAAAGAGGCATAGAGCAGAAAAAGTCACACAAGAAGAAGCAAGAAACTGCACAAAACAATTGCTATTGCAATGTTTGTCATAGAGATGAAGTGCAAAACATGATTAAGTGTATGAAATGTCATTGGCGAGTTTATCAACACTGCCTAAGTGAGGCCGAAGCAAAAGAAATTCTACTGCAAATCCTGGAAAAAAGCTCTATAGTTCAAACATAAATTATTCTATGATTTCTTGGTACGGTCCAATTTAGGAAGCGCATGGTTCAATTTAGGCGCATATATTCCTAAATTGGACTTTTGCAACTTTTTATAAGATAATTTTTTAAAAAATAATTTTCATATTTTCCGAAAATATAAGCTCCTAGGGCGGTTCCTGATTAAATTTAGCTTACGATGCCCTATTTTGCATTTCTGTTTTGCTTCACTTTGAGCGACACAGGCCTCCTGCTCTTAGGGGGTCCAATATAGGCGGTCTTCCCCTACTAGTAAAATTACTAGCGATGAACAATTTTTTAACAAACTAAAACTGCCTGGTTAAATATTAGACATTACTTTGAGGTCGATATATTATAATAATGTAGGAAAATAAACAACTGCTGCTTGAGGTCGCATTTGCTATTTAAAGACTTTGGTTTGCGTTCTTTTCAAGTATCAGATATGTATCAAAATACCCGATATACATCAAAACATCGGATATTTTCGATTTTTTTGAACCCTGAAAAAGACCGATACGATATTCTTCATCTTTTCCGTACTTCGTCCACACCTAAATTACGGATCATAAGCATACCCATCATAAAGGGAGGTGAAGAAGAAGAAATGTCTCCAGCTTGCGGTGAGAAATCTATGCATTCACATATAAATGGGTGTTTTTTTTTTTTTTTTTTTTTTCCACGATATACCACTTCTGAATGGAAAATTTTAAAAGAAATTAAATCAGTAATATCCTTTATACATTTGAATCGGTGAGTGCATAAACAACGTCAGTCAAGAACTTCAACTTGTTCAGGAGAGAGAAAAAACGTCTTAATTCTAGCATTGTTTCTACGGTCAACGTTCCAATAACAGGCATCGTATCTATCGAATTAGTAACCTGACTGACGTGATTTTTGACCTCAACACGCATTTTGCCTCCCACAGCTTGTTTCAACAAAAAACGAATTTTCGAATTTTTGTGACTGATGTTGTTTTTGCACTCACCGATTCATTTCAAACGTAACTATTTGCATTGGGGATCGCATGTTTATGCCCACTTAGTGATATTTCCTTCACATTTATAGGTACAATGAACATTATAGTTTTCATTCGTGCATTAAAAAAAAGTCATAGCTTTATTATCTACTCCAGAAAAAAAGGAAAGAAAAAAAGCAAGAAAGAAAGAAAAAACTAGAGTACATTGTCTTTCGGCTTTTAACTTATCTGTTCCCAAACCATTTTTTTTTTTAAATCTTTTGACAATGCGAATTTTTTTAAAGCTTATTTGTTTCCGATTGCAAACATCAATTTTCAAGACATAGCATTAAAACGATTAGTTCGACGACTCCAGCTTTGTTGATAACAAAATGTTGCAATGATTAAGGAAAGTGGATTGCATTGATTAAGGAATATAAACATATTTTGACTATCAGTTATCTGTATGTGCACAGGAGTGACGCACAGATTATTTTAACTTCGGTTTATCACTGAAAACACGAAACGAACTCGTAACAAGAAGTTCTGTCAAGAACTTAACAATCCTACTTTCTTGTATGCTGATATCGGCATTCTGGCATCTAATCAATGTTCTATTAATTATCTAAAAATAATACGTAACCAATTAGTAAAAATAAATAAATAATTAAATATTCTTTAGAAAATACAAGAATAATTAATAAAATTCTCTCAAATGAATAATTTTTGTTTGAAAAAATCGTATTCCAAGAAAAAAAAAAAAAAACTTAAGAATAATGCTGAATTCAATAAAACAAATGAAAAATCATTCATTCAGTTATTGTTTCATCAGTTATTGTTTTTTCTCATCCTACATATCTACTATGTTTTCTGAGTCGAGGATTCGGAGTCGGAGAAAAGTAGTAATAGTTAGTCGGAGTCGAAAGGTGGAGTCAGAGTCAATGGCTCTGAAATTCTTATTATAGTAACCGAGCCATAGCAGCTTATGTGAAATGAAAGTTGGAGTCGTCAGTTGGAGTCGATAGGCTTAGTCGGAGTAAAAGGCTCTAAAGTTCTCATTGTAGAAGTCGTTTTTTTTTTACGAGTCTGCATTTCGGCCATGGCGCCAGAGTTGTAGTCGGAGTCGAGAATTCAGTGTCGGATTTGGAGTTGAGGAGTCGGAATCGGAGTCCTTAAAATAGTTAATTCAGAAAAATATGTTCCCTTTATTCTTCATCAACAGCGTTTTATAATCAAGTCTGTTAGAAGAAAATCTGCATTTAAGTTTGGGATATACATTGGTCATATATTTGGAATGCATTGGTCCCGGTGGGTGCTAATGTTAATTTTTTTGAACTCTTAAAAATTAAACAAAAAATTGTTCAAATCGAAAACTGAAACATGGAAATGAGGTGTATTCGCTAAAATCTTTCAAACAAAAAAAAAGTTAATTCATATCGAACTGTTCATTCAAAAATTATTAGCGTAGGACAGGTTGTTTGAAAGGTTCTAAATTTAACGAAAAAAATATTCAAATCGAAAAGTCAAATACAGGAATGAAATGTCCTCCCCGAAATCTTTCGAACAAAAACAAAGTATGTTTTTCAAATCGAACTGTTCATTTAAAAGTTATTAGGGGCGGGGGCATATATACAAACCGACAGACTGACCAACACACACTTTTCCCCATCTCAAAACCCTACTTTTCAATTTTCAATATTTAATTTTTCTGTTAATTTTTTACTTTTTTTTTTGGACGTTGGGATATTTTTAAGACGCATTAAGCCGCTTTAAATGCTTTTTTTCGACTTATTTTACGTTAACTGGAAATTAGGCAAAAACAGAGGAATTGATATATAATAGCAATTTTGTGCAATTGTGTTTCAGTACATTTGGTGCTGAATTTAAACAAGATAATAATAATCTTGGGAAGTATTTCATGCAAGCAAGTTTTACAACCAACATTGCTTTAAGCTCCAGTCTCTGAACTAACGTCAGAATTATTCATCGGGAAAACGCCTCTTTTAGAGGTATAAGATGGTTGGACAACCTGAAAGTATAACCAATAAACAAGAAAAAGTTTATGTGAGTCAGATTTTGGGTATGAAAGTGCTTTCAAACAACTCTGCCTAATGGCTTCAGGCTAAAACACTTCCACTGCTCCATTTCGTCAAGTTAGAGAAAGGACTTTTCAGCAGAAAGAGACATCTGAGCCAATATTTAGAAAAGTGCCAATTTGAAGTTGGAGTTTTCTGAAAAAAAAAATTTTTTGCAGAAAAAAACTAATATTGGATCTAAATGCAAGAAAATAAAAGGGGGGAGGTCAAGGAAGTTATTTACCCCCTCCTTAGATTACTCACTTTTAAGCCGTTACAGATCTGATGAATGTTACAGATCTGATGTTAATATGAGCTACATATTTGAGTTTATGCTTTTAGTCTTCGTTAACATCTCTAAATATGATATCATTTCCTTGCATTTTTAACATAGAATTAAGATAATTATATTAAAATATATATATTAGGCAAAAAAATCAACTTTCATTATAAAAAAGCATTTCTTGGAAATAAAAATGAGCGATAAGGCTTTTAGATAAAATAAATTATGAGATTACCAAAACCAAGCTAATAAAACATTTGTTTTGTTTTGAAACAACACACAACTTCAACTTTTTCAACACACTACTCTGCTGCTTGCTTTTCTTTAATTAGTTGCAGGAAATTTAATTTCTTGATCAGAAATTCAAATTTAGCATGCTAGCTATTATCTAGTTATTTAGCGAAGTTATGAGAAATTGAAGCACCAATAAAAAGTAAATAAATAAATAAATAAATAAATAAAAATAAATAAATAAAATAATAATAATTAATTAACTTAATTTCTGCAGTGTCAATTTTTCTTATTTTACTAACTTCTATTGTTAGGTCATACAAACCACAAAGGAAGCAATTGTACTAAAACTCATTGCTTTTCATTTTTTAAGAACAGAAATATTCAATATATATGGCTAAAACCTATGATTTTTGCTTTTTATAATTCTGAAACGTGTGAGTTAGTTCTGTAACATATTCGCTGTTTTTCAATGTTACCGCTCTGACTGTTACCGATCTGACAAACTGACAAAGTTTTTTTTTATTTTCGAGTCGATCGCACTAAACTAAAATCAAACACGTGATTTTTTCATTTGTAATAAAAAACTATACTTATATAAAAAATAATTTTTAAAATAATAAAAACTGCGCATTTTAGAGCGTGTTACCGATCTGATGACTAAAATGACACACATTTTAAAAAATCACTTTAAAAAATCTTACCTACAATTTTAGATGCAGAAATGCAAATGATGATTCGTTTCCTGCAACAAAAAAGAAAATTGCTGTTCTTATTTTTTTTCTAATTAATCATGAAAATCTTTTAGATATTTTTTTCCCTTTAATTTCAATACTATTAACTGCACCTTTTTATTTTAACATACATTTCATTATATTTATTCTTTATATTTATATTTATTCTATTCAAATGTTTCTTTCCTTCGTTATTTTTTAAAAAGCACTAAACAGTTTGAAATTTAAAATACATAAATGGATTTTTTTTAAGCATTTATTTTTTTTTTCCTTTTAGATTTATTAATTTATTTTTTTAGATTTATTTATTTTTTTATTTTTTCATTGCCTTCAGGAAAGTATTTTTATTTATATATTTTTTTTAATTCTGTAAAATTATTTTTGCCCTATATAACCAAAATTGAATGCACATATTGTTTCTTAACTTTTCACATACATCATCCCACAATTAGTTAAATTTAACATGGTTGAACATGTGCAATGGAATGACGTATTTAGAAGAAAAAGAAAAAGGAAAACGGACGAAGATTTAAATATAGCAAGTTTTTAATAAAGCTTTCGGTATCATGCGTTGTTAATACTACTTCAATTGTTGCTAATCGCTGGAGAAAAAAAAGTCCAATAAAGGGAGACAGACATACTTGGAAAAGTGCCAAAAATATCCTGACGTCACTATTTTTGATGGATAACCTTGAATGTTTATTTTTTTTTTATTCTCCCAGCAGCCGATAGCCACATTTTCCTAATCTGACAGCGCCCAGAATAACTGTGTAAAACTTCAATGTTTTCAGTCTTCGATCGCCATGGAAGCGACTGAGTTTACGTTTGCTCCTGTAATAACAGCGCTTCTAGTCGGAACAACTGCAGTGTTACTATTTTACTGGTAAAATAATCATTTTACTTATGTAAATTACAGCATATATTTTCATTCGTGAACTTTTTAAGGGGTTAAACTTTAAGATAATATTTTTGCAATTCATTGAAATAATCCCTTTTAGTTGACAGTCATTAATGGTGCATAGGTTATGTTTCTTTTTTTAAATTTTTTTTTGGAAAAAAAAAATATGACGTGTTAATTTATGTTTATGTACCATTTTTAACCTACTTTCCCGTTAAAAATAAAAGAAAGACGAAAAAAGTATTAAAAGCAGCTTAATGCATCTAAAAATATCGCCAAGTCCAAAAAATATCGCCAAGTTAAAAAAATAAAAAGGTAACATGAATATCGAAAAATTAAAAATTTGAAAGTAGGGTATTGAGATGGGGAATTTGTACGTCGGTCTGTCGGTCTGTCGGTCGGTCTGTCTGTCCCCCCTAATAACTTTTGAATGAACATTCCGATTTGGACTAACTTTTTTTGTTGGAAAGATCTCGGCGAGTACAGCTCATTCCCATGTTTGAATTTTCGATTTGAATAATTTTTGGTTCAACTTTGAACCGTTCAAACAACCTGTCTCTTTTGAGTAAACAGTCCGATTTGAACAAACTTTTTTTTGTTCGAAAGATCTTTTCAAGGATACTTCATTCCCGTATCTACATTTTCGATTTGAACAATGTTTCGTTCAACATTGAACCGTTCAAACAAGCTGTCACCCCTAATAACTTTTGAATGAACAGTCCGATTTAAACAAACTTTTTTTTGTTCGAAGCATCTCGGCAAGGATACTTTATTACCGTGTTTAAATTTTCAATTTGAACATTTTTGGTTCAACATTGACCCGTTCAGGCAACCTTTCCCCACCTAATAACTTTTGAGTGAACCGTCCGAATTGAATAAACTTTTTTTTGTTCGAAAGATCTCGGCGAGTACAGCTCATTCCCATATTTGATTTTTCGATTTGAAAAATTTTTTTTTGGTTCAACTTTGAACCGTTCAAACAACCTGTCCCGCGATGCTAACTTTTGAGTGAACAATCCGATTTGAACAAACTTTTTTTCGTTCGAAATATCTCATCAAGAATACTTCATTCCCGTATCTACATTTCCGATTTGAACATTTTTTTCGTTCAACATTGAACCTTTTAAACAACCTTTCCCCACCTAAAAACTTTTGAGTGAACCGTCCGAGTGGAATAAACTTTTTTTTGTTTGAAAGATCTCGGAGAGACTTTCCCATACATTCCCATATTTCGCTTTTTGATTCAAACCATTTTACGTTCAATAGTGAACCGTTCAGAAAAAAAAATCACATTAGCGTCTACAGGGAATTTAAGTTGAATGTTGATCCTGAACTTAAAGTCGGATTTCCTTCAAACTAACTTTGTAAGAAATGGTTTTGATAAATAATGTTTGTAAAGTACTTTTCTAAGTAATCTTCTGTGAGGACTCTGATTCCGACTCCGACTCCGCGAACATGGCGGAAATGCAGGCTCAGAAAAAAAATGACTGAACGTGCATACGATTTTTTGTTTATTTATTCATTTGTTTTATTTTATTTATGTATTATTATTATTATTTATTATTATTTTTTTTTGCAGACAATTTTTTTTTTGTAACAAAAATTTTTCATTCATGAGAACATTTTATTCTTTATTTATATTTAACAACTGGCAACGGATTAAAAGTGAACTTTCGGACATTTTATTAACAGTCGATTTTTTTTCTTTTTCTTTTTTTTCTTTCTTTGATAAAATGTGTTTTGATGATCTTTGTACTTTTATTTATTTATTTTTTTTAATTATTATTATTATTATTTTTTTTATTTTTTTTTTGAAAACGATGGAGGATTTTTTCTACGGAGGAACTGTAACAGTTACACTCTTTAAAAGGTGTGACAAAACTTTATTTATTCGTTAATTACTTTTTACGTGTCTATTTCATCTGATGAGAGGGGCATATTTTGCTTATCCGAAATCAGCTCTAAGTGCTAAAAAGGTATGTTTGACATAATTTTCAGTCTCAGATAATCAAGAGAATAATGATCAGATGCGAGAATGCCGATGTCGATGTACGGGAAAGTAGGCTCGTTTAGTTCTTGACAGAACTTTTTGTTTAGATTGATTCTGTCAAAGTGTGCCACGTGAGAATTCAATATTTTTTTCCAAAATATGCGTGTATGTAATTTTGTTTTACAAAAATACATTTCTAAGAGACCCATTATAAACTGGTAGGTCTAAGAAAATTAGAAGGTACGGGGTTTATGAGGTGCATAAGTGTAAAAGTAAGTTAATGATTTACAAGTTTAATTAAAAGTATATTTTAATTACTCTCTCTTTCTTAAGTTTTCATTTAGGTCGTAGAAATGCATTGCAATTATAATTTTAAAAAAATCGCTGTGTTTGCTCGCTCGCACGTGTTCAGTTGATAATGTTTACACTGATGAATCCGGCGTACATGAGGTAAAAAGTCCGTGAGTACAGCGAAATTGCCTGCACTGTTGTTGTTATCCGGTAAGGAAATCTGTTTTCATCCCTTTGAATATATGTTATTATTTTTATACAAGTCTGCAGGTAACCACACACAGCGCTAAATTTGTTAAAATTGCTGAAGGTATACTGTCCATAAATTTTTAAAATAAGAGAGTATATGTGTTGAAACTTGAGACGTTGAAAATTCGGGGAAGCACACAGGCCCGTCATTTAGGGGGGTCAGGGGGAGGGTCAATTCCCCCCTGGCAGTGAGAAACTAATGGTATTTACATATAAGTGGGCGTGGTGTTTTTTTGTTTTCCGACTGAACTGCACTGTGTCTGCACTCTTTGACCCCCTTTAAAAACTTGAAATGACGGGAATGGCAGCACAGGTTAAATTGTAGAAAAGAGGTACTTTGATTTTTTTTTTTATTTTTCTGAAAATTCATGCCATGTAGATGAAAATTCAATAACGAAGATTGAATATAAGCTATTTTCTGAAGAAAAATAGTAGGTAGGTGTACGACGTATACATTTAAGCCCTGATAGTAACTTAAACTGGCTAGAAAAGTTTAAAACGATAGGAAACATGAGCTAAAGTCTTGTTTCAGAGCTTTGTGTGATTTATGAAATCATCTGTCCAGCATGTCGATCTAAAAGCAGCGTAATAAAAATAAATGCAGAACATGTCCTTTTATTCGCATGTTCTGCATTTGATTGCACCTCCAAGTGTTATGTGAAGGTTAAAATGCCTAAACATGTGAAAAAAGACCTAAAAACATATTGTTTCCCCTTCCTACAGCTTATTTTTTACTCACCTTTAATTATTCTTTTTTACAAAATAAATTAATAAATAAATAAATAATGATAATAATAAATAAGTAAGTAAATAGAAAAAATATTAATAATCAATGATTCCGCACAATCACAGTACCTTCAATACGTTTTTTTACTTGTTAATACTAAGGGGCAATTCCATCGTTACAGACGTAACAATCGCAGACTTTGAACACAAATAATTCTGGTTTGGGCTGATGAAAGTCTTCAATTTTTTTTCCTGTAGTGTAACTTGATGATGTTTATGCTACATTAAATTTGCGTGCAGATTGGTTAATTACAAAAAAATACAGAAATTAAAAACTGCCTGTTACAGACGTAATTCACAAAACAGCAAAAACTCGACTATGCATACAACTTACAATATTAATCTGAATTATACGGAAATTTTGAACTTTTTTTTTTAATACGTGTTCTAGAGACTTCAAGCTTTCTAAAACCATAAAGATTGTGTGGATTTTGACTGCCGAATTTGTGAAAAAAATTCATAAACTTGTTACAGACGAAACAAAGTGGTGTTACAGACGTAACATCTCTGATTTGAAAGTAGAAAACAGTATTTTAAAGCAGGAATAAACAAAGATTTTTGTGCTAAAACAATACAGTAGCATTAATTAACACATTATTTGAATATTTTAAGTTATACTGTAACAGTTTTAGAAAATTTGGGTAAGTCTGGGGGAGTTGAGAGCATATGCCGTTATGTCAATATGTAATAATAAATTAATGCATCTTAAGACAATTACTTCCAAGAAAGATTGACACAAGAAAAGTTTAGAAGGGCCTTCACACAAATTTATTTATTTGTATTCTTAAAATTAATGCATAATGGGGCTGCTACATAAAAAAATCGGGAAAAGTAAATTCCTCCCTGGAATCAGTGATAGGTCTAAGGAGAACTTAAAAATTTGAAAATGTTGGATGATATAGCAGAATACTAGTACCAAACTAAAATTTAACCTTCTTGGTGACAGTTGGTCAATTTTGATAATTTTTTTTTGAATGAAAAAATGTGTCCTTTTTCGTCCGACGTTCTCGAAATTCGAACGGCATTTTCGTATTCTGTTCGAAAACAATGCATTTCGCGGGCTTTTGGCAAATTCGCGATGTTAGCCCACCGTTCTTCCAATTTTGGCGTCAGCTTTAGAACATTTTCCTGGGGCATATAAATAATTTTAACTTTTTTTGCAATGGAGTTTGCACACTGAAAAAAGGAAAGAACGTCATTGACAAATGCTGTTCTAGATCTTACTCTCTGCCAAACCTGATGCTTGACCATACCCCCAACTCCATCCACAGCTCCCTTTCCATGTGACGTAGCAAAAAAATGCCAGTTGAGGTATAAATTATAATCAGTTATACCATATGTGTATTTTATTAATCTTAAGAAATAAATTTCAATTACATGCCGACATAATTAAAAATTTCAAAATCAGAATACCAGAAACTTTAGTACTCGTACCATATTATGCTATATACATGTATTGCTCATCCTGTGCTTTTTACCTATTTAATTGGAAATTTACTTTTGCTACGGACGTAACATAGAGCCATTTGTTATGTCCGAAATGTTACGTCTGTAACAGCATTAATTTAAAAACTAAATCAGTTGCAATATTTTTAACTATGATGGGCAATTACTCTAAGAATTTTCCAAAAGGACCATTAAGGGTTTTTTTTTAATTTTGATTTTTTAGGACGTAATGACAACTTTTGCTTCTTTTTTGTTACAGACGTAACATCAAACTTCTTTTTTTCAAACTTCAATTACACCATTTAGATCAATTCAAAAGAAATTAATGAATGCATATTATTATAGTACCGTCTTAGTAGTTAAAATTGTGCTACAAGTAGTTATTTTTGTTTTTATTTTTCGATGAGAAATATGCATTTGAAAATGTGTTCCTTTTTCTGATTTTTATAAGTTCGTGAATATCGTACTTCCAACTAAGAAAACAAGTATTATTCTAACTCTCACCAAAAAACCAATGCAGGATTCTTAAAATATACATCTTAAGCTTTAAAATGATGTATAACATAGCAACATAACTTCAATATGAATTTTTGACCAATTGGTTTCACTTTTCATGGAATGGCCCTAAGGCTTTTCGGCCTCTGTTTGGTTGGTGTGTGCCAAGTGATCTTATTTTTCCATGAAGTATTTCCCTTGTCTCTCTCTCACTCTTTGTACGTGTCGGTTTCTATAGGCGGTTTGGTCGATGGATTTCATCAATTGGCCTCTATACTGTACAAAAATTAGGATTAGCAGCATTTTTTTTTTTTTTTTTCAATTCAACTACAGGGTGCGGAAGAAAACCCGGACAAAGATTTATTGTGATAATTTCATTAAATACAAGAAATTTAGCAAAACAAAATTAATAATGCGAACATAGACTTCTTAAAATAATTTACTCAGTCGGTTTCGAAGTGGCTTTCTCCAGCAGTGATACACAGATCCAAACGTAACTTGAAATTTTCAGCGATGGGCCGCAGCTCCTCCAGCTACAATCGGTCTCATTCCCAAAGAAGCGACTGTTTCAGCGACTCCAAGCTTTTGTGGGGCTTAGCACAGGCCCTGGCCTCCAAAATGGACTACACACTGTAATCCATGGGATTCAAATCCGGCAAGTAAGGGCCATTCCGTAAAGGAGATGAAGTCGGAAAAATGGGTCCGGCCCAAGTTCTGAGTCGTTTTTGTCCTGTGAGACGGGGCTGAGTCATTCTGGAACATTCAATCCTCATTACCAAAGTGCTGCTGGGCCCACAGAAGTACGACGGCCTGAAGAATGTTGCAGCGATACACTTCCGCTACCGCAAATTCCTCCCCAGACCATTACCGATTGTGGATTTTGGTGGTGTTCGACGATGGCCGATGTGCCAGGAGCTTCAGTGAACCAGATTCTGTCGTTTTGGCGGTTATGCGCCTGTTCGACAGTGAACAGCTTCTCATCTGTGAAGAGGATGCGTTTTCACCGCTCACCTGCGGCCCACCGTTTGAGCTGGCGACATGTTTGAAGTCTCACGCGCTTGTTCTCTTCAAGGAGAAGTTGCACATTTTGGAGCTTGTACGGCTTCAGTTTGAGTTCTTGTTTAGCTATTCGCCGAACTGATCGGTCGCTGATTCGATCTCACGAGCGATTTTTTGAATGGAGACCCTCGAATTTCGCCGCACTCGCTTCTTGATGAGCCTACGGTTGGAAAATGTGTTTAAGGTCCATTTTTTTCCGCTTCCTGGACGGCGTAAGTCATGACCAAACTCTTTGTACCGGCTAATTGCTTCGGAAACAGTCTGTCGAGGAATTTTGAGCAAACGAATTGACGTTTTCCAGCTCAAAACAGAAAAAAATAGCAACGCATCTTTTTGTCATTCTGCAAACCAAACAACAATGTTGAGTACAAAATCGACACTGCACTCCTCAATTCAGGAAAACATATAGAATCTTCAAAAAAAAAGAATTAGCTGTATACGGTAAAACGTGTTGGTGTCAGGACGTGACAAACTTTGTCCGAGTTTTTTTGCCGCACCCTGTATTCTAAAAATCTTAAGTATTTATCTTGAAACCGTATACATTAGGGTGGAGCGAAAAAAATTAACTTCTGATTTCCGGAAACGAGTATCTTTCATTTGCTGCCGTATGAGGCTTAGTAACAATTCTTTAAGCTATTTCATTTTTCCAACAGTCATGTTTCTCATTCATTTAGCTTAAAGTTTTCATTTCTTTTAAATTCTTTTTTTTTAGATTTTTTTAAAGAAAAAAGTATTATAAATGCAAAAACTAGTGACGGTTGGTTATTAAATGACAGGGGACTACCATGACCTACCGTACCTGGGAACTAGCGAATGTTCCACAGTAAAAAATGTATAAGAAAAGGTTTTGACGACATTTTAAGTAAATATTGAGATGAAATATATTTTTAAAATATTGAAAGTATCGGAAATATCGAGAAAATTGCTGAACTTTAGGCGTAATGCGCAAATTGAAAGTATAGTCTGAAATGGTTTTTAAAAAATCTTTGTAAATTTTAGATTTTTTTTCTGCCATTTAATAACCACCCGTCACTAGTTTTTTGATTTCCAATATTGAAAAAAAAAGTGAAAAATCCTTTTTTTTTTTTAAAATTCATAACTTTAAGTCCTTAACTTAAGCACAGACTAAATATGACGTCACAAAAATGAAATAGTTTACAGAACTGTTACTAACCCTCATACACAGTAAATAAAGGGTACCTGTTTCTAGAAATCAAAAATTCATTTTTTTCGCTCCACTCTTGTGTATATTATTATTTATATAAAAAAATAATAATAAAATTTTCAATCAGGAAACGATAAATTAGGAATTGAATGACTCCACCTGAGTATTTTCTGAAATATCTCAATTAAAATAAATTATGAAGTAATAAAATAAATGTTGTAGAGGGTCAATTGCAAATGTTTTGCCAAAATGTTGCTTCTTTTGAATTCTCATACGATCAAAGATGTTTTCTTTCATAAAACTTGATTTTAAAAAAACCACATTCAAGCGTAAAAAGGTCGTTACTTTCGAAAAAATTACACATGTCGTTTTTGTTCCTTCTTCACCTATTTTGCGGAAAGGACTCGTTTTCTCATTTGACTGACCAGTGCCTTCTCTTGGCGGTCGGACATTACCACGTAGCGTGAGTAGATCGTCGCATGTTACATACAGAAAACGACGAAAACCAGTTTGACCGAATTTTTGCAAAATGCTAAAACCACTGAATTTCATTTAAAATTACAATTAATAAGGATGAGATCTGAAAAAATTTAGTGGAAAATAGCTTTAATGAAAATAAAAACAAATATAAAATAAAATAAAATAAATAAACGAAATTTAAAAAGAAAATGAAACCTTATCATTCAATGATATTTCTATAAAATTGTATCATGCTAAAATTGCAAATCATTGTATCATTTTTAAGTGTTGAAATTGGATAAAAATGCATTAACTCGATAAAAAAAAATAAAGAAATGGCTGGTACATAACCAAATTTGGAACCTTTATTTTGTTATCTCATTGAGGAAATACAATTTTTCTTTTTACTTTTTTTTTCTTTTGCATTCTATTTATAGGCTTTCAACTAGAAATCACCAATACTGGGAAAAAAGAAACGTACCTTATGTGAAACCAATTCCG
>JAXGGA010020420.1:0-18317 GCA_038373865.1 Uloborus plumipes | reverse complement strand
GCACAACGTAATTTAAAACCTTATTCCGCAATTCCATCGTTTAAATGTCAGCAATGAATTTTCTGAAGCATTTGCACAGACCGCTCGGCCATTTTACAAGCCCGATACCTCCTAATTTAGTAAAGAAAGGATTTCATCGAAAGTGTGGTTTTTATTGCTCAAAAATTGGAAAAAAAATAGTATTGTTGTTCGAATTCGGTGTAAAGAACATGAAGGTAGAACTTTTCTTGTACCTTGTTGCAAGATTTATCATATTAAGGATAGTTTCTAACGTAATATGTGTAAATTTAGTACATAAGTTTTATATTGGTTTTTCATACAATTTTTTTATATGTCAAAGTAGGTCATGAGAAATGAACATTCTGAAGTTTGCAGCCCCCCAAAAAATTTTGTTCGGTCGGTAAAAATTCCCAAAGTTTGATGTTATGCAGCGCTTTTTTGGTAAAACGGCTGAAAGACGCATTTCAGTGCGCTGTAGTTTTTTACAGAAACGCCACCCCATGGTTATGCTAACATTTATTGATTGTACAATGTGTAGTTATGAGGACCCCATAGTTATTTGGGTTGGGGTGTGTTTCTTTCTTCAGTTAAGGGGCCGCAAAGTATGGGTTTTAGACCATTTTCGCTCGACTTTGAACTGCGTTATTTCCCCCCTAAAAGCAACCCCCCCAAATTTTTTTAACATATACTGAAAATTTATACTATGAAGAGAATATGTGGTACGAAAATTTTTTATTATTTCATTGCTTTATAGAGAAAAAGACTTAAACATTTTTCAAATTTTCAAAATTTGCGGTTTTTTGATCGCATTTAACTCAAAACAGCAGCTCTAGGAAGAAAAAGCTTTTATGGATTATGGAACCTACAGATGTGTAGAATAACGTAAAAAAGAAAGTTGCGTGGGGTCTCGTCTCGTTTTCAAGAAAATAATTTTTTTTGTAGCTCATTTTAATGCTTTTTTCTCATAGTAAAATGTGTCCATCAAGTAGGTCAAATTTGCTGAAACTCTAAGTATATAGTAAAGATATATTTAAATTTGTATAAGGAAAGAGAAAAAGACTAAAAACACTTCATTTTGTCAAATTTTTTTATAATTTTTAGTTTTTTAATTGCAATTAACTCAAAAAACGTGAAATCCTGAGACTATTATTGAATGCATATATTACTAGCTTTGAAATATTGGAAAAAGTAAATTCGGTGAGGTATCTTCAGATGTATTCTAGTGGGAGGTCACAATGACCTCCCGAAAAATTTCATGCTCGAAAAATTTTACTGATGATTCGGCAAAGTTGGAAACAATACTGCAACATTGAACTTTTCTATTCATTTATTTTTTACATGTTATGATTATTTTTTTACATTATATGATACCTACATATGTGTAAAACGACGTACAAAATAAAGCGGCCAGGGGTCTCTTCAAGTTTTACAGGAAAAAAAAAAATGTAGCAGATTTTAATGCGTTCTCTCGTAGTAAAATGTGTCCAGTATGTAGGTCAGATCTGCTAAAATTTAACATACATGATGATAATTTATATATGTGTGTTTTATATTTGAGTGTATAGTAATAGTGAAAAAGAATCACAGCCCTTAATTGTGTCTAAATTTTTAGAACTTTTAGCTTCTTATTGCAATTATATTAAAAAACGATAAATCGTTACTGAGGGAATTATTGAATTTACATATTACTAGCTGGCAATGACTGGAAATATTCGAGAAAGTAAATACTGTGAGGTATTTTTAGAGTCTCCCAATGGGAAGTCAAAGGAGGTCACTGTGACCTCCAGAAAAATTTCATATTCGTAAAATTTTTATGAAGATTCGGCAACTTTAGAAACAATACTGCAACATAGAAATTTTCTATTTATTTATTTATTTTTTACATGTGGGCTTAATCGTATTTTATCATTAAAATTGGGAAATTCCTTTGGCAAATTAAGAACATCTTCTTGAGAAGTATAAGATACTCATGCTTAAATTTTTACAGAATACGATCAAGCACACGTGACAAAAATGTATCATTAAAAAATCTCAATGTTGCAATAGTTTCCAAATTTGCCGAATCGTCAGCGAAAATTTTTCGATCATGAAATTTTTCGGGAAGTCACTGTGACCTCCCACTAGAATACATCTGAACAGACCTCACCGAATTTACTTTTTCCAATATTTCCAAGCTAGTAATATGTGCATTAAATTATAGTCTCTGGATTTCACGTTTTTTGAGTTAATTGCAATTAAAAAACTAAAAATTAAAAAAAATTTAGACAAAATTAAGTGTTTTTAGCCTTTTTCTCTTTCTCTATACAAATTAAATATATCATTACTATATACTTAGAGTTTCAGCAGATTTGACCTACTTGTTGGACACATTTTACTATGAGAAAAAAGCATTAAAATGAGCTACAAAAAAAATTATTTTCTTGAAAACGAGACGAGACCCCACGCAACTTTCTTTTTTACGTTATTCTACACATCTGTAGGTTCCTTAATCCATAAAAGCTTTTTCTTCCTAGAGCTGCTGTTTTGAGTTAAATGCGATCAAAAAACCGCAAACTTTGAAAATTTGAAAAATGTTTAAGTCTTTTTCTCTTTAAAGCAATGAAATAATAAACAATTTTCGTACCACATATTCTCTTCATAGTATAAATTTTCAGTATATGTTAAAAAAATTTCGGAGGGTTGCTTTTAGGGGGGAAATAACGCAGTTCAAAGTCGAGCGAAAATGGTCTAAAACCCATACTTTGCGGCCCCTTAACTGAAGAAAGAAACACACCCCAACCCAAATAACTATGGGGTCCTCATAACTACACATTGTACAATCAATAAATGTTAACATAACCATGGGGTGGCGTTTCTGTAAAAAACTACAGGGCACTGAAATGCGTCTTTCAGCCGTTTTACCAAAAAAGCGCTGCATAACATCAAACTTTGGGAATTTTTACCGACCGAACAAAATTTTTTGGGGGGCTGCAAACTTCAGAATGTTCATTTCTCATGACCTACTTTGACATATAAAAAAATGAGGAAAATCAAAAATGGTCACTGCCAAAATTTCCCCTTTTTGTTCGATTTTCAAAATAATGGCTCTTAACAAACTGGGAAGCTGGGAATAGCTTTGAAAACCTAGCTTTTTTTCTTGGGATTGTGAACGATGTGATTTTTGATAAAGATCATATTAAAACTGCTACAGAACACACTTTACAATGGTTATGTGCTGCAATCTGTTAATAACGGATTGAAACAATACCAAGGTACTAATTGAACACTATTATTTGGGGGAAATTCAGACCCTTTTTTTTTTGGACCGTTCCAAAAAAAGGACGCTAGGCATTAATGGATTAAGCTTGACATCTGACATAGCTCTAAATTGTTTTTTTATTGTATGTAAGGCTAAATTTCAGACAAAAAATAGTGCAGAAGCTCTTTAATCATCGCAACCTATTTTCAGGAGTAAATAGACTCAGTTCCAAACAAAAAATTAAAATTTACTTAAAATTGAAAATAGGTGCAGGTGCTCAGCTCTTGTGAACTTCTATGCATATTAAGCCCTGATTGTAGGTACTGGAAACTTTTATAGTATTGAAATAAATGAAGATTTCACCTGTAAAAATCCTATCAAAGCTAAAACTTCATAAGCAAATGTTCATCATTAAATAATTTTTAAAGTGAACTAAACTGTGCACAAAGCATATGCCAAGCAAGAATGCTAAATTTTTTTAAAAAGTAACAATTTAGGTCGAGAAGGGAAAATGCCCTCATTTTTAGAGCTGCAGGGATCTACCCCAAAACGCCTGCGTCGATTTGCCCAATTTTGCCACGTTTTGAAAAACTTGCCATGTTGCTTTTACACTACCATAAGAGTAACTATTTTCACGTGAAAATGAAGCTTAAATGCAACATTATCAACAAGTAATCCGTTGATTCTTCTTTCCAAACCCTACATTTTACAATGTTTAAATATTATATGAGAAAATTAGATCGATGTAGCAAAAACAGACATACCCCTTTTCTCCCCTCTGGAGTGCCTGATCAGACAAAATTTCATTTAATTATAGTTATCAATGGGACAAACCTACTACCTGGAGATAAACTTCTCACTCCTATGGGGTCAAGTCAAAAAGTCGGCGCGGTTTTTTTACCTAGCGCGTGGCTTTATCCCCACCTCTCCTATTTACAGGCCCGGATTACCCATTAGGCCATCCTAGGTATTGGCCTAGGGGCGCAAGCTCGAAAGGGCGCACATAGCGGAGGAAAAAATTAATACGCAGTTCGTTGAAAAAAATAAATAGTCAAAAAAGAAAGGAAGGAAGAAAGAAAAAAAAAACAAGAATGCGAAACTCTAGTAAATGTATAGCGAAAATAATTTCAACTAGAAGGGATTGCAAAATGCCAGTTAAGCAAAAAAAAAAAAGCAATTGGAGGGGGAGGGGGCATAAATTGTGTCGAGGTAATTCATTTTCTGGTTCAAAGAAGATACTTTTACCTTTGGTTTGAACAATAATTTCTTGAAAATACGACACACGGGAAAATTAGTAAAATACATGGTACAGAAAATGGTCAATATAAAACTTATTTATGAAACAGTTTTTCTCTTGATGTCTATAAATCATGTCGTGCATTTTCTTTCTTTTTTTTTTTTTTTTTTTGAAATTAATAAATTATTAATTTATTTATTTAGGACTGCCAATCAATAGGATAGCCCAAAGTAAAATTTTTGGGAGAGGGAAAATTCATTGGATTGTTTCCGAATTTTCCAAACTGACAGACATTTGCCGAATAAGAAAATTTTGGGGAGTTAGCAATGACCTCATGTCGGGACACCTCTGCTGAACATACTGCTTTTTTTGTACTCAAATTAGTTGATATATAGTTTGTATACTCTCAAACTACCTCTACATATTTTATTTATAACTATGTCAGTTAATGGGTCGGTTAACTTCCAACATATTATTTTTCTAAATTTTTTTTTTTTTTTTTTTTGCATTCAAAATCTTACCATGAAGATCAAAGATAAGTGGAAAAAAATACAGGAGATGCCTCGAAATATGTGTTAAATAGAAGACTCCCCCCCTTCTCCTCCCAACATTTGAATGATAGTCTAAAATTTTGAAAATTTTCGGAGTAGAGTCCCCAATCCCCATCTCTTCACTCAGCACTGTCAGATGCATTAGAGTTCCTACAAATGCATATTTAGAGCTTCAATTTCGAAACTTTTTCCATGGAAAGCTCTCAAGCGCCTCACTTCCATATCATAAAATATTATCTAAAATTTCGTTTTTATTCCGCAAGATCGAAAACTTTTTCGGTAAGTGACCCTGACCTCAGGCATCTTCCCACCTCATTAAAAATCCTCTAAGACCTCGTGTTTAGGGTCTCAATTTTAAAAACTTTCCCAGAGAACGTCTCCGGCATTCAGTCCTCATCTAACGATATTAAAATCGTCTAGCTGTTTTTCAGGACTTCAATTCTGAAACATTTACGGAAACGAGTTACAGAACCATATCGTATCTCCTGACGTTCTCAAAGATGGTTTCTTATTGCTTATTTAGGTCTAAAATTTCGAAAACTTTCTGGGGCTAAACCTCATCAATTTCTATTACAACATGGGAGATATCCCACAATTTTTTTTATCTTCAATTTCGAAAAAATTTCGTACTAGAGTTATCGATCGTCCCACATAAAAATAACCTGTTAAAATGGCATTTTAGGACCGCAATTTCAAAAAAGTTCCGGGAGAGCTCTCCCGATTTCCGCCTTTCTCCAGCATCATTAAAGTTCGTCAAAATTTTCGAAATGGGGGAGGAGGAATCCATAAACTTACCCCCTTTTCTAACATCATCAAAGATGGCTTGCAATTGCGTATGTGGGACTTCAATTTCGAAAACTTCCGGAGAGGGGGGGGGGGGGTTCCACGGATATGTGACTGTCATTTTTAGAGTAAAGCAGTATGTATTTTGTAACATCTAAAGCAAAATTCACGTGGTACAACCGGGCTTTTCTCCTGGATTATTACAATTAAGCTGAATTTCATGGGACAATTAAATTTTCAAAACACATTTTAAATAATTTTAGAAAAATCTTTAAAAAAAAGGTAATTGACTGACATGCTACTTTTTAAAATGTCAGTCAGTTCCCATACTTTTAACCCATTTTTAAAATCATCCAAAACGCATTTCGAAAATTCAATGATACCATTCAGTACAGCTTAAAAAATAGAATTATCCGGGAGAGAAAATATCGTTTGTATAACCTGTAGTTTGCTTTGAATATAACAAAAATTTTGCAGTTTTGCTTTAAAAGAATCAGTAATCTCCATATATTATTTCTCTAAGCCGAATCCTATACCCGGGCGAAACTCGCTCATTTCTTTATCGAATTGCATGAAAATTTATGATTTTGAAGCTTATCCCGCGGGCTATTGACGAAAATTAGACCCACCCTCTAAAAAGTGTCGGTTCGTTTTTTATTCGAACTTCAATTTTTGGGCACAAAATTGACTCTATCTAGCGAAATAATTGTCGTATCGTCTCCATTTTGATTTCATTCGAAAGATTAAAAAAAATGCGTTCTTTAGAACGTTTCTCCGCTAGCGCCGCGTAACGAGAATCTCGAAAATCCACGTTTAAGCGACTTATAAGCGATTGAAGTTTGAAAAAGTTAAATTTTTTGCTCAACTGTCAAAATCGTTACATTGTTGCTCAAATCAATTTTAAATGCGACATTTCAAGCCAAGGCTTAGCTCGGTAAACCTTAATTGTAACTTTCATTGTTTCAAAATACTATGGTAGTTTTGCGATAACGTTAGTATTTAGTTTAGTAGTAGCCTTGGGTATTTGATTTTAATATAGGGTATCACTTTTGTAGTAGTTGTAAAAGTGAACGTGTCTTTGATCTCTTTGAAAAGTTGTCAGAACGACGGCAGTAGATGGCGATGTTGTGCAAATAAAGCCAATAAAAATTGTCGTATTAAATTTTAAGTTTAGAGGTTTTTTTTTTTTTTTTTTTTTTTTTTGCGGAATTCCGCACAGGTCACCTAGTCTTTAAAATTACCCGTAAAATTGCCCCAAGTCGAGTTATCTCAATACTTTCTGATAAATGGTTTAAAATTAAATTTTGAAATCTTCATTCTTTGAAAAATTTCCGAGGGATCACCACCGGACCCCCTTTTTTGTGCATCAATGGAAAACAAAAAGGAAAAAAGAAACTCAATTCATAAATTTCATCAAATGGGAGTGAGAGGGGATACGATTTCAATCAAGTTGGGATGCGTGAGATGGGGCGCAGTTTTTGGCCTTGGGCGTAAATGGATGTTGATCCGGCCCTGCCTATTTATTTTGAGTTGGTAATACTAGTTTTGGAATTTTCACTTGTACATTCAGTTGTAATACCATTAAAATTGGTTATAACGTCAGAATTTCCGTGGTTTTCATCATTTATACAATCTTTATTGCGCATCAGCCATACCAGATTCACCCATACATACCTTTTTTGCCACGAACCAGCTCCTACATGAAACAAATGCAATGTTAATCAAACCGTGTTGTAAAGTTTAATTAACACTGCGCAAATTTTAACCGTATTATATTCAAATACTTTAATTATTGTAATCCATCTTTCTGTGTGACAGAACACTCGGGGGCGCACGTCATCCCAATTTGCTCCCCTTCTTTCAGGAGATTGGTTTCTCCTTTTTAATTAGTGTATGTCTTGCTCTTGTTTTGTCCCTAGTGTTCCTGTTCTTTTACCTATTTGACAAAATGACTTCACAGGTAATTAATTGCTTTGGCGATGTTTTAAATTTAACAGTTCGTTTACAGACTTGTTACGACTAAACTTAAATTAATTTTTAAATTTAAGTTTCACTGGTAGATTTCCTTTTTTTTTAGGTTATTTTAGTTGCTTTCCAATTAAAGAATATCATTGATCCAATGAAACATTTTCAATATACGTGAGTAATTCTCGAAGAAAAATCACCCTGCACCTTCTCTAAATGAAGGAAGTTGTTTCGAAGAAGTTCACTTTACGGGGAAAGCCAATGAACGATCATGTGATGAACGGACCGTTAAAAAAACGATATTGCCCTTGCATGCAACAAAGCACTAAAAAGTGGCACCAAGTTGGCGTAGTTCATGAAATCGAAACATTATCTCCCATATTATTACTTGTATATGGACTTTCCGCATTAAAGATGCGACTTGTGTTCGACAAATCAGCAGTTTCACTATCAGCTCACATGATGCCCTCTTATAATGTCTACAGATCCATTGTAATTCCAATTTCAGCCAAATTCCTACGTCCCCGCCAATCTTCACGCCAGACACTTTTGAGTAAGCTCAGTTCGCGTTATCGTTAGTGATCTTCACTTTATTAAAGAACTTGTTTCAGACGTAGCTCCAGACGAAAAGGCACGAAAAGATGTATTATTCAGGAAGGGGAGGAGATGAAAGCTAAACCACTCGAAGTGACAGAACAATAGTTGTTGGTTAATTTCGCTCAATTCAAAAAGTATAGAAATCGTTTTTTTCCCCATATTATATGGGCGATTCTCTGTAAATTCTTCATTTTTCACACGAAATCTGTCCGGGCATGGTTTTTTGAAATGTTCATATAATTATTTTACTATTGCTCAGAAAATGAATCTATTACTTTAGTTTGAAAGAGGGCCAATTGAAGCTTGTGTTTTTCTGATAAATCATGATAGGGGGTAAGTCCCCCGCCTGGTATAACTAGGCAGGGGACTGTGCCAGGTGACTGTTTTTACTCTTTGTTGCGTAATATCTACAAAACTATTGGAACATAATTAGTTACGAGACTACCTATAAATTTAGGCACGAACCGTGGACATAATAATTAATATGTTTCATAATTAAACTAATTGACATTAAAAAAATCACTTCCCAGAGGACTTTTCGCAACGACCCTGATGCATACTTTCATCACAAATGTGGCTCTCAAACTAAACAAAGTATCGTTTCAACACCGTTCTCAGCAAGTTCACACCGATTGCTTTAAACTTCATGTCAAAAAACATTTGCAAGAGTAACAGATTTTTTCTATTCGAGCTTTGAATTAGACTCAAGGGACTGTTTGAAAAATCTCCGGACAGAATTTGCATGACAATTTTAAGTTTTAGAAATACGTAATTAGACCTTATATAATGAAAAAAATATAGCTGCATTATTCTATTTTTAGATAATAATTGCCAAATGTATGTAGTGTTGATAGTATTTTTGGAATATTACCTTGAAGTGTTAGACAATACGATTGGGACAGCCAGGGGACTGTGTTTTTAGCACTTAGATAATTTCTAGAACAATTGGGCCACTGAGTATTAATGCTTCACTTGTATTAAGAGCGATAATTATTTTATTACACTTTATTATTTTTAAAATACTCGGTCCGGACAGCAAATTACCAGTTTACAGAGAATCGCCCATATAAATATATTAGCTAAAAAATCAAATTTTATTATAAAAAAGAATATCTTGGAAATAAAAATGAGCGATGAGGTTTTTAGATAAAATAAATTATGAGATTACCAAATCCAAATCCACCAATAAAACAGTTGTTTAGTTTTGAAACAACACACAATTTCAACTTTTTCAACACACAACTCTGCTGCTTGCTTTTCTTTAATTAGTTGCAGGAAATTTAATTTCTTGATTAGAAATTCAAATTTAGCATGCTAGTTATTATCTAGTTATTTAGCGAAGTTATGAGAAATTGAAGCACCAAAAAAATAAATAAATAAAATAATAATAATTAACTTAATTTCTGCAGTGTCAATTTTTCTTATTTTACTAACTTCTATTGTCAGGTCATACAAACCACAGATGAAGCAATTGTACTAAAACTCATTGCTTTTCATTTTTTAAGAACAAAAATATTCAATATAGGGCTAAAACCTATGATTTTTGCTTTTTAATAATTCTGAAACGTGAGAGTTAGTTCGGTAACATATTCGCTGTTTTTCAATGTTACCGCACTGACAAACTGACAAAGTTTTTTTTTTTTTTTTTTCCGAGTCGATCGCTCTAAACCAGTGCTTCTCAACCTTTTCACGGCTAACGCCCCCTTTAGGAGTGAAAATTTTCCCAAGGCCCCCCTTTATGTAAAAAGTGAGGGGGTTTCCAAAGAGAAGTAAAAAGCTTAAAATAATTTCCTTCCGGAATTTTACAAAACGGTTAAACATATATTTTTCTTCGGTAGACATTATTATATCCTATACTATAATACGAGAGATGTTTGTAATGTCGAAAATCGCCCCAGAATTAATAAACTCCGGTAAACTTGGGGGTCTGGGGTTTTTGGCCACGGGGAATCGATTGGCGTCGGTTTTGAAGCGCTACAGTCGAAAAGTTCGGAGTTACAGATAGGATTCATTAAATGTTTGAGAAGATTTCTTACTACGCCATTTTCTTTATGATTTCTCTTATTGTTACCGTTTCATAGCAACCGCGTGCTAACAATGGATTTCATATTTAATCCCATCAGCGTAAATTTATATTTTTATGGTGTTTGGCAAATAATTTTTGGCAACACGTTAGAATTGTTATTGTTTTTGAAGTTTAAAAGAGATCGATCAAAATAAAGTTAGAATTAGGTGTGGGCCGCGGTAGAGCAGCTATATAGACATGGCGACGTATCAAGCTTAAGTTTCACCACTTTGGATCCAATTCATTAACTTTCACTTTCATTTTTCATTGTTCAGGAATTAGGGTTACCAGAGCAAAATTTCGGGACATTGCCAAGCTTTGTTAAATTTACGTGAAAAGTTACCAAAAAGCGATAACTCGCCAGAAAAGACAATCCTTACACATTCGCTGGATCCAAAGTGGTCAAACTTAATCTTGATGCGTCGGCTCGTCTATATAGGGGCCTTAGGCCGCGGTAGTCCAATCGGTAAGTCGTCGGACTCGTAACCAGAGGGCCCGGGTCGATCTTATAGAGGGAACCCAGCCGACCAAAGATCCACCGTCTTCATTAATGGTGGCTGGGGGATGTTAAAAATGTTCGTGGTCACAAAATCCTCCAAGTGAAACGAAACCTCTGGGGGGTGCTGGGCCAAGGGTTTGCTCGGCCCTTGGGCCTGGTTCAAAAATGAACAGAGCGCTCTTCAGGGCCCCATCCCGGTTAAAAAGCGAGTTGAGGTATGTACGGGGGGGGGGGGGACCTGGAGTGTAAAGTAAAGTGGAAGTCAAAACCAACTGGAACGAAATGCGTACAGGAAAACAGGGACTCTGCATCCATTCTCATCAACCCCTCCCGCGCCTTCGGCGCCAAATGAAATGAAATTAGGTGTGATTTTACGATGAGCATGGATTAAATAGGGTTGTGTTTTCTTTTCACCTATGGTTTCACAAATTTTCTTATCCCATGTATTGTTTTGATAAATCATAATTGAAAATTTAAATCTTCGAGTTAGCTTCGATACCTGTTTTTTCCGAGCGGAGCTCGGTCACCCGCTGGTACAGAATTAAAATGAAGAATTTAGGAAAAAAAAGGCTTAAAAATGTTCCACTTTCAAAAGAATAGCAAATTGAAATGAAATATAATAAAAATAAACAAGCAAAAAGAAATTTTCACTCAAAATATGAGGAAAACAACAAGATGAAATAAAATTAAACACGCAAGCATTTTTTTTTTCTGTATGCCATTCAAAGTATAAAAGGAACAATCAGAAATACAAGTTAGTGAGATATTTGTTCTTAATGGTTCAAAGCCAGTTTCTTCAGTCGGCATAGTATTCTTTGTAAGGTGAAGGCGTAAATTACCTCTTGGGACGATTTGGAGTCGATTTCTCTTTTTTGTAAATAGGTCGGTGGCAACCCCGAATCCTTGTTCGATGAGTTAGGAAGAGGGGAAGGTAATTAAAAAATTTTTGACGATAGCCCACAGTACAGGATAAAGACTACTAATGTTTCCTAGCAGCCAAAATCCTGCAACATTGTTAACATTCTTTAAACCAGCTTTCAAAGTTTCATTGGTTGAAAGTTCAACCAATTCTTCCTGATACTGAACAACTGGTGTCTCAATGTTTTCAAAAGGACTGATGACCCATTGAGGAACGTCCAGAGAAAAAATATCCTCAAAGCTCTTAGAGAAGTCTTTGTGCAAAGACTGCAGATGTCGGCAATAAACGTGAGCATCATCAAGGGATATTTCACTAAAAATAAACCATGAAAGTAAAGGATTGAGATGAGCAAAAGACAGAGTGAAAGTACTGAGGTCAAACCAAACAGTCAAATTAGGCGAGCACTTTAAGCATTGCAATACGGTTACCAGGTAAAAATATAGGAAAATAACCAAACCAAGGAAAATAAGTAAATTTCACGAATACCTGCACCCATCGAAATATTTTGAATCTCTTTGGGGGAAACTTACTTTCTCATAGGTACTAAGCTAACTTAAGAGAACATGGTGAAAGAAAATTATAAAAGTAGAAAAAAAAAACAATTGATGACGTTTAATGTTCTGCCTAAAATGCTACTTTTGGGTAACACTCGAATGCAATTGTGAATTTTTTCGCGGTATTTTGAATCCCCCATTAAATTTTGGCAACATTAAAATCTGGTATTCTAATCTAGAAATTGTTCAGTCTGAAAACCAGTTTCATTTAGCAAAAATCAAAGTAGGCGACTAAAACTTGAGAACTTAATGGGATCATTTTCACCTACTGATGAAGGACGGTATTTTTTACATGCATGAAAGTAAAATATAGATACATTACTAAAAAAATATATCAAGCTGTTCGGAATGACATTGTAATAATAGAAAGAATCTATTAACAATCGGCTAAAAAATAACCAAACGATGGTGTGTTTAATGCTTTTGAATTTCATCTATGTGTGATCGAAATTACCCAAATTGGCTAGTATTAGCCTAAATAAGCAGCCCTGATTGCAACTGCGATTAATTGAAGCATTTCTTCATTAGGTAGCATTCTCTCTCAAGGTTGTCGGATGCAAAATATCACTAAAAAGCCAAATTGCTACAAAAGAGAGAGAGAGAGAAAAGGGAAAAAAAAACGCAAAAAAGCTAAACTATTTTAAAAGCAAAACAGGCACCTTAGAAAATACTTAAGGAAATAATCTTAGAGATTCCAGAGCGCGTAGGTTGATTTATGGTTGGCTCAAATAATTGAAGTTGGATTGTGATTTTATACATTTAATTTTGATTTTTAAAATTAAAATTTAATTCTAATACATTTATCGTCCTCTGACCCCAAATTTTCCTGCCGCCCTCTATCGCCCAAAATATACCCACCGCCCCCCTACTGCCCAAAACATGTTTACCGCCCCTCAGCATCTTCCCACCGCCCACAGGGGGGCGGTACCGCCCCCGTTGAGAACCACTGCTCTAAACCAAAATCAAACACATGGTTTTTTCACTTGCAATATAGAACTATACTTATATATAAATTAACTTTTAATATAATAAAAACTGCGCATTTTAGCGCGTGTTACCGATCTGATGACTTAAATGACACACATTTTATAAATCAATTTAAAAAATCTTACCTGCAATTTTAGATGCAGAAATGCAAATTTTTAATTACGATGCGATAAAACATCACACCAGGTACTCAGTATCATGTGGTATCGGTGCAGGAAATGATTTTGGGAGCCTAAATATAGATCGGAAGTTCTTGTTACCGCTCTGATGCGGAACTGAGGGACACGCCTATTTCGCATTCCCTGGAAAATCAGAAATCGATTAAAACAAAAATGAAGTAAAATATTAACAAAGGGGTAAAAATATAATCGTTTTTTGTGCAAGTGCGTTTTTTGGGGAAGTTAGAAAGTGCGCTTAAGCTGCTTGCATGCTAAGCTTTGCCACTGGGGACACGTTACCGATCTGATTTTTGATGTATAAAACAAAAATTTTCTGAAGAAAAAAAATTTTTTTTTTTCTGATATTATGAGATGAAATGACAGGAAAACCTTGTCTTCTTTCTGGGGAAAATTATTTTTTTAACTAGTTATTGAAATACTAGTGAAAATTCACTTGGGACTCAAATTGGCACTTTTCTAAATATTAGCTCATATCTCCTGCGTTACATTTTTCTATTTCTGAGTAAGAAGTGCACGTGTTTGAGCATGGATAGAGACTTTTCAAGTCCTTCCTTGTTCCACTGAGAGGGACGGTCCACCGCTATTTTTCCGTTTCGGATGTAGCTTACTCTTAAAATTTTATACAGTGTCAGTTGCCGGCTTATAACATTCTAGAATAAAACATTTTACCTTCTGAGTACTGTGATAAAAAGCTGCTTTTAATATATTAAGAGGGTATGAAGTCTCGGGTTTTGTTTTAATGCTGCTAGATCAAAGACTTGGCGTTCTGTAAATACTCCACAAGAACCTTCGTGTGACCCCCCCCCCCCCCCCCCACATAAATCCGGGCAACTTGCTTCCAACAAAGAAAGTGCAGTGTTCCCCTGCACTTTTTGCGACTGATAAGGGGGAAGTATTTCCACGGATATCTGAGCGCAACTCTCAGAAGGTAGACGCTCACCCGCTGCAGAAAATGAGAAGGCATCCTGACTCTCTAAAAGTCATCTGACAAACACCCATAGACGTGCACCCCCACAAACATTCAGGCGACTTTCTTCCAAGAAAGAAAGTGTAGTTGTCACCTGCACTTTCTTCGGCGGATAAGGTGGAAGTATTTCCACAGATATCTGAGCGTAACTCTCAGAAGGTAGACGCTCACCCGTTGCAGAAAATGAGAGGGCATCCTGACTCTCTAAAAGCCATCCGACGAACAACCATAGACGTGCACCCCCACAAACATCCGGGCGACTTTCTTCCAACAAAGAAAGTGTAGTTGTTCCTTGCACTTTCTTTGGGGGATAAGGTGGAAATATTTCCACAGATATCTGAGCGTAACTCTCAGAAGGTAGACGCTGACACGCTGCAGGAAATAAGAGGGCATCCTGACTCCCTAAAAGTCAGCCGACGAACACCCATAGACATGCACAATGTGCGAGGGGGGCATTTACCCCTTACGACGAGCGATCAATTCTTAGGATTTTTAAGCAGGCTGACACTGGGCTTTTAATTTTAACTTGGGGGTTGCCAGAACTGTGGGCGATACTTTTTATCGCCAAGCAAACCAAAAAGCGAGATTTAACAGTATGCCCCTCTTTCATATTTCTGATTGATGAATAAATCAATTTATCTCCGTGATGGAATTGTACACATCCGCACAGTTACTTTTAACAAATTTTCAAAACCCTCATCTTCAACTACTCACAATCTCAGCAATCATGTACAATATAGTTTGTGACACATTACTGTGCATATTTCCACCATCTTGAAAAGAAGATGGATTAGAGAAACTTTTCCTCAATTTTTTTTTTTTTTTTGTTAAAACATCGATGTTTCAAAATCAATGTTCGTCGAAAATTTTTGGTCGATGTATTTATACCATCGATTTTTTAATTCTAAATATCGATGTTTTCCCATCAATGTCATTTTTCTATCACATACTTTAATAAAGAATTAGCTGCCAGGGCAGCTAGATTAGCTTCCTGCGGCATGTTGATGCATAACGTCCCCCCCCTCTAACTTTTACCTCATTCTGAAGTTATATTATTTGATATATTTTAATGTTCATTCGATTCAAGACATACCACGCACGTGGCCCGGCGTTGCACGGGTTCTTCGTGCCTTGAAAGTAGTGAGGAAAATTTGAAGAAACTACTCCCCGCCAAGGCGGCTCGCTAAGAGGCGCCTTTTCTTTTTTCCTGCATCAAAAAATCATTCGAATTATTGAGATGTTGCGCGGGCACTTCGCGATTTCAAGATGGTGAGAAAAGTTTCAGTAAGTTCAGCTCGCTCAAAGGAAAGAAGCAGACATAGATACTCAGTTTTTAATATAAGTAGATGGCTTTTCAACAAATGAATGTTTCAAAATATTACAAGTAGCTAGCGATAAAAATACTACGTAAGTGGCCCGCTTATGAGTTTCGGGTTTGATTTAGTTAAGCCTTCATTCAAAATTGTCATAATCATTGTTATTATTATTTGTTAGAAAGAAAGAAAGATGCCTGAAGAAGAACCGGTCAAGTCCATAGCCTACCTTCCCTACGTTGAGGACGTCACAGACCGAATTGAAAGACTTTTACGTCGACATAATATTAAGACGGTTTTTAAGCCCTCCAATAGAGTCAGCGACCTGCTGCGTTCAGTGAAAGATGCTAGAGATCCGTTGTCCGCCGCAGGAGTTTATAAGATCCCCTGTTCCTGTGGATTAGTTTATATCGGGACGACAAAACGGAGCGTTAATACAAGAATCAAAGAGCATCAGAGAAATTGCCGGCTGGGTCAGACTGAAAAGTCGGCTATCGCGGAGCACACTTTCAGTAATGGAATACATGATATAAAATTCAAAGAGGCCAAAATAATTTCACGGACTTCAAATTATTTCCCCAGATTGAATAGAGAGGCCATTGAAATTTTCAAACACCCAAATAATTTTAACAAGAAGGAGGAAGAAGTAAAAGTTAACAAGCTTTGGCATCCAGTCATCTGTCAATCTCGAGCCGGAAGGTAGAAGGCGCTGCGTTTTCAATTTAAAATCTTGCAGCAGTTCGAAATTTCGCATCAGTCGCCAAATTAATCAACGACACCCACTGAAGATGACCGCCGCAGTTGCGATCGAAACGTATGGATTAAAGCCATTTAGACCACGGCACAACAGCCCGGAATCCTTAACTAGTATGCATTGTTATTATTGTTTCATAGCAACCACATTTTGCAACAATGGATTTCATATTTAATCATTTATTAGGCTTAATCGCTTTAAATTTGACTACTTATCAATTGATATCTTCGCTAATTAAAATCGAAAATTATATAAACTGAAACTAATGAAGCCTGAAAAATTACGTATATATCGGTACCTGGTTCGGCTTTTAGTTCATTTGCGTTCAGGAGAAAGAAGCGTGACATTAGATAGAAAGAAAGATAGTTAGAAAGATACTCAGTTTTTAAAATAAGTAGATATTGTTGTAAATCGATTAAAACTCAACTCAGAAATCGAAATCCGTATCAATTAAAACTCATTAGTTAATAAAATAGCAATTTATTAACACAACTCAGAAATTATGCAGGAACACACCATCTATATACTACAGATAACTAACATGAAAACTTAATTTGTAACTACTCAGTAACTCAGTATTCCATGAAAAAAATCAAAAATTTTAAACTCCAACAATGCCAAATATAAACTTCAATTATAAAATAATGTGCAAGGCTTAACAAACTCTAAATATGAAATCAAATGCAAGCAACCCCCCCCCCCTTGCCTTTAACAATATTTACAGTTCCAACATCCTCCAACCTAGAGTTGGGAGACTTCTCAACTCAACAGTCATAAGTCAAGTCTAGCAAAATCGTTTTTTTCTTTCCGGTTGGCGATACTCTTGATTTGGCACTTAACAATTGTATCTTTACATCACAAAAGAAATGTTAAGAGTTCTTTTCGTTGTCATCGCCAATTTTCAAATACCTAGGAATTTGCATCTTTTCCAAATGAAAAATATTTCTGATCCACTTCTCACACAGTTATCCACGTAGAAACTTTTCATCAATAAATTAAACATATTCTCAGGATATTTCTCATCTTCACGGTTCAAAACATTTTGCAAATAATTCATAATCACAATTCCGAGTAAAAATGGACAACTTGAAACGCCAAATACTACACGGCAATGGCGAAAGTGCGTTAGTTGGCCGTTTTCCCCGAACCACAAAAACCGCAAATAATCTTTGTCAATAGGGGAAAGACAAATTTGTAGAAAAGCCTCGTAAATGTCCGTAATAATTCCAATTTTCTCCAAGTGAAACCGGAATAAAATATTCGGAATCACCCCAATTAGATTAACCCCACTCTTTAAACAATCATTGTGACTAGCTGAACCTTTTGGTTTTGCCGAAGCATCAAAATCGGAGCGTGTTTTTGTTGTACTATTCTCCTTTAAAACCAGACGGTGGTGCAAATAATGTGGTGCACTTTGAATTTCATCTTCTGATACATCTTCTGTAATATTTTCTCCTAACCATTCTTTAAACACTTTTCCGTATGATTCGAACATTCTTTGGGATTCTACAGGGTGCGGCAAAAAAAACTCGGACAAAGTTTGTCACGTCCTGACACCAACACGTTTTACCGTATACAACTAATTCTTTTTTTAAAAGATTCTATATGTTTTCCTGCATTTAGGAGTGCAGTGTCGATTTTGTACTCAACATTATTGTTTGGTTTGCAGAATGGGACAAAAAGATGCCTTGCTATTTTTTCTCTGTTTC
>JAXGGA010020419.1:0-18319 GCA_038373865.1 Uloborus plumipes | reverse complement strand
CTTTGAGAAAGTATATATAAAAATATTTTAGTAAAAGCAAAAATATTAATTTTGAAAAGTAATTGTATGCATATAGAAATGTACATTTTGAAAGATTAAGCAAATGGTTATCAGTAGAAAAATGTTTTACTCTTTGCTTATTTTGTTGTCATTATTGTTCAATATTAATGTTTTACTATTTTAAACTGTATTTGCAGTTATGGTAAATTTACATTTAAATATATATGTGTTGAAATTAAGTCTTTTTTTTTTTTTACTGTTTAATCAATGAGTTACAAATGAAACAGTTTTCTTAAAAAAAAAAATTAATCGTAAAGTAAATGATTTTAAGTACAAACATGTTTAGTATAAAATTTAAAGCGGACCAGGAACGTTGTCTGCGGACCGTGCATGTTTATAATGACTGGTCCGAGGGACCAGTTGGCTTTTTTACTAATTTCTAACCCTGTTTTAGTGAGCTTTTCTTTGGTTTTAGAAGTAAACATAATGTTTTTTTCTATCTAATAATTATAAATTGCAAGGTAAGTACAGCATAGATTTTAAGGGTCTTAATTTTCACTTCTTATTTCAGGTTCGGAAATATTTGCTGCTCCTTGACAGTCGTAAAGATCATGTGAAGTTCTGGAGACCACAGTTTTTATTGTTAGTGGCAAATCCTCGGTCCAGTTTGCCTCTGATCCTTTTTGCTAATGATTTAAAAAAGAGTGGTCTTTATGTCATTGGGCATGTGAAATTGGGGAAGATAGGCAACAATCTTGTTTCTGATCCAGTTGCTGAAGAATACCCTCTGTGGCTTACACTTTTGGATAAACTTAAAGTAAGTTTGATTTAAAATGTCTACATTTGCATTGGACAAACTTACGGAATAAATATACATCTTTTCAATTCAGGTTTGCTTTTACTAAAAAAATATAGATTAAAAGAATGAAACTGAAAGTGATGCTTATTTAGTGCCACTTTGTGGGTGAATCTATGCTCTTGTGAGGGACCAATTGACTGAATTTTTCCTTAAATTTTTAGATGTATACAAATTATTTAGGGCTAAAAGTGTTAAAATTGCTAACTGAGTGAAAGCAATTTATTTGTTTGATTTGTTGCTTTTAGATATGAGTTTTGGACTTGTTAATTTTAGCAAAATCACCTGCGGATCAATTGTTGAATAATTTTTATAATCTACTTTGCTTTCCTACCAATAATATTTTAATGTTAATTTCAAAAGGAAAAATGGAAGGCCTTTGCAAACATTTGGACAGAAAATTAGATTTGATTCTGCTCATGACAGGTCTCTATTTTTTTTCTGCAAAATTTATGTTTAAAATAATACATATATATTTTTTGCCTTATATAAAAAAAATTATGTTTATAATGCATTTTGGAGTGAAATATAAAGCTATCATGTGAAGAACAGTTTTTTTATGGAATGACCCTAAAATGTTCTTAATATGATAACACTGAGAAAGTGCAAAGGCAATGCTTGAGTTTCTTTTCAAATTTTTGAAAAAGAATTTTGTTAAAAAACTATTTGTTATGCATTGTATTTTATGTAGAGATGATATTATAATAACTATTTTTATCCCTGTTAATTCCAGGAAGATGAGTAAACGTACCTTAAACGTACGTGAACCTTAAAAGAAGCAGTAGTTTTATAGTAGAAATAGTTAAATATCTGTATTTAGTTAAATCAAAATTATGATAGCATGTTCTTTCTTGGTCACTAATGTGCTTGTTATTTGCAGATCAAAGCTTTTGTTGAAGTTACTATGTCTCCATCTGTTAGAGAAGGATTTCATCATTTGGCACGAATTTCTGGACTTGGGGCTATGAAACCAAATACTGTTCTTTTGGGCTTTTATGATGAAATTGATCCTGTAGATTTTTTGAAAAAGACGTTGTATTTAACGACTTACAAAGGGTTATTTTAAAAGATCAAGTTTTCCTTGAACTCAGAGATCAATGTAAAGGTAGATTTTTATCACCTGAAGAATTTGTGCAAATAGTATGGGATGGCATATTTTGTTTGCAAAAGAATGTTTGCCTTGCAAGACATTTTTGCAAGCTTGATAAAAAGGCACTCATGAGGAAAGGAAAGAGAAAATATGTGGATCTTTGGCCCATCAACTTTTTAAACCCTGCCTCCACAACCTGCATCGATAATTGCTGGCAGTTTATCATGCAGCTTGCTTGTATTCTAAACATGGTTAATGGGTGGAAAACATCAACTATTGTTCGAGTTTTTATGTGTATCAGTGCACATTCTGAAAACTCTGTCCATCATCAACAACAATGGGAAAATATGTTACGGTTATTGCGTGTAAATGCTAGCATCAGCATTATTCTTTGGGACCACGTAACAGATCTTTTAGAACCCATTGAAGGAAAAGAAATTGGGGAAATAAATATGGCTTATATTTCTGGAGTGAACACCATGATTAAACAACATAGCCAGTATACATCTGTATTATTTATGTACCTACCTCCACCGCCTCCTACCACCGAGAGTCAGTTGCAGTACTTGGAGCAAATTGACTTGATGACTCAGAATCTTCCTCCAACTTTGCTAGTCCATGGGATAAGTCCTGTTACATCTACAGCTTTGTGAATGTTTTTATCTTGTGCCATTATCTGTGTGTGTCGTTTAGTATCAAAACTAGCTCTATCAATGATTTTTTTTTTTTCATAGTTTGATAGATTTGAATTACTACTTTTTAACCTCAAAGTGACTTGGAAAGAATCGAACTTAATCTGGTTGAAAAAGGGGTGCCGAAACCCCAATTTACAATAAAACCTGCTCATTCCA
The DNA here is from genome assembly GCA_038373865.1 of Uloborus plumipes. Lineage (NCBI taxonomy): Eukaryota > Metazoa > Arthropoda > Arachnida > Araneae > Uloboridae > Uloborus > Uloborus plumipes. The sequence continues at coordinate 15,522 of JAXGGA010020419.1, read as the reverse complement.
TACTTTCAGTGAAAACCTCTATGCAGACAATTCTCTGTACCAATACCTTAATTTTACATACTTATCAACTTTTGCGGATTTTAGTTGTTTTTTACGACTTTATGCTTTTGTCTCAATTTTTTATGCATGTCAAAATCCGATTGCATCCGCCCCGCCTCTGTGAAAATCTCCTGTTTTGGTTTGCTATGTGATTCAACTATTTTTAATTGCTAAATTCATGCCTGGCATTATTTTTAACTTTTCTTATATTGCAAAGGACTTGTAACGCCATTTTGCCACGCCTTCTCTGGAACTTCAACCTAGTTATATTTGGATCGAGTCATGCTAGATTATTATTTTTTTTTCTGGGTATTGATTAAAGACGTTTTGAATGGCAACTGACGGTTGAAATTAGGGAATTTAGATGGTAAAATTGTGTGCAAAAGTTAGGTAATGTGGGCTACTTCAGTGGGTTACAAAAATAACTTGTTTAAACTCAGGAGTCATCTTAAAACTTTTTTACTTTTTTTTAATGTTGATGATCATGTAAATTGATTTAAATGTTTAATATATTAGCTTATTATTAACCCTTTTTACTTATATTTTCACAACATTTTTAATTTTATACTTTCCTTAGTAAATATGAACTAATTTATAATTGTATGAGATATGGGCGTGTAAAAAAAGTTTTTCTGTTGCCTATTTCCATAAGTTGGCAAGTCTTTTCAAATTCTGTGAATTAAGTTGAGTTAATGAAATTTGAAAAGAAAATTGATTAAGAAATGAAAGATTTATTTCAAAGCGAGGGGTCAAACCTGATTATTTTTATCTGTAAAAAAAAAATGATCCTGCTAAATTAAAAACAAAAATGTAAGAATGAAGTTGTGCTCTAAATGTTATTCCATTATATATATATATATATATATATATATATATATATATATATATATATATATATGTATACACACACACACACACATATATATATATTAGTGTGATTCAAAAAATTTTTTTTTTGAATTTCTTTGGTCTTACCCTGCAGTTTTTTTACACTATTCATGAATGTGATGTACGTAAAATTTTAGCTCAATTGAATAATATTTAGAGGTCGCTCAACGCGATCGAATTCTGTTGAAAATTAGCAATTTCGAGAGTTGGAGTATATAACTTCATTACCCGAAATAATATTGTTCTTCATATAAAATGGAATAATTTAAAATGTTAGTTTACTCTACTAAGTAATTAGTCAATAAAATAATAGCTCAAAGTGAGTTGTAACGACCCCCCCCCCCCTCCAAAGCTGCATCATCTCTTACATGAGTTTGGGTAGAAAATGCAGCTGCAAGCTCGGGCTGTGGTTTCTGTTTTCTTTTCGGTTGTTTGAGGTGTATGAGTTTATTCGGCTAAAACACCTAGCATCCACTCTAGACAGGGCCCAATATAAGTGACAGAAAGCCACTTTGATAGTAGCTGCTACAGTACAAAGTATGGGTCAAAATGGGGAGGATTTGACAACGTCCATAAAACGGTAAAGGCAAACTATTCGCTCTGAATCGGCCGTTAACTTACAAAAGTCGTTTAAATCTATGACTTCCTTTGATAGTTCACTGGAACGAAACACTTATGCAAAATATATTGGGAAAATGAAGGAGGATCGGCGGGTTTCATACCAGTATTAGTATCAGGACCACAAGCATTGATGATTTACTTCTGGGTTCTAGTAAGTTAGTCAGGCACTGGAGTTGCTACGGCAAATGCTGATGTACGATAACCAGTTAGATAAATGGGAAATTACTGAGCTCGTACGTGGTATGTGTTTCGATACGACATGAAGTGCCGGTACTAAACTTGAAGCATGTTTGAACTTGGGGAAAAAAAACCAGGGAAGCAACTTTTATATTGTGCTTTATGCCATTATATTTTAGACATTGTGTTTTCTGTGGTATACAACCGAAGTCTATTCTAGTCTTGGTCTCTCGGTATTTTAACCGATAAACCAAGAAATAGGTAGAATTGGGGTATTTGATTGCGTGCAATGTCAAATGCGGTGTTCACGCAATTGCGTGGAACCATCCACTGCCATTGGATCTACAATACTGCTTTTTAAGCGGTTTCAGCAATCATAGTCAAGGATAAAACATTCTAATTTTAAACCTGGAGTGAGAAACGATGAGGTTGAGGAGTTGGTAGCCAATTCAGAGCAACGTGCAACTAGTAATGGAAGTTGCGCAAAGTCAACTTCTGATGACCCATGCAAAAGAAGTGTCCAAGGAAGATACTAGAGCTTAGTGCGATTTTCTTGAGCGGAGCACCTTCTCTTGGTGTATGTTTTCGTGTCCCAGGAGCGGTTCCTCGTGTTATATCTGTGTCAAAGATTCTTTATGGCTTCAAGTTATGGATATTTCACAACCAGTTCAAACTTGCAGCCGGACAAAGAAAAGGTATTTGTAACATATGAATGTGATTTCTTTCACATTCTTATCGTTAATGGGAAAGAATATCTAAGAGCTGGGTTCTTTTGTGCAAGCACTGAGAAATGATTTGGAACATTTTCAGCGTCCTTATTCATGTAAAGAAGAAACTCAAAATATATCAGCTGTTTGATCCTGAGCATTGGAATCTTCAAGATAGCTACCAACAAGGCTTTGTACTACCAAAGAAACTGAGGATTGTAAACGACAATACGGAGCGTGGCATGGCCCTTATTGAAGCATTTGTTAAGACTATCACTAACGACGAAAAACAAAGACAGTGTCTTCTTCAAGTGGTACAGGAACACAGAAAAGGTTTCAAAGTTGTAAAAAAGTAACCTTAAAAAGTATTGCAAGAATTAATGAGCGAATTACTATATATTTAATGTATTTAAATTTGTTTTTTATATTTTTTCCGTATTTGATTAGTTTTCATACTTTTCTGCATTTCATTGGTTTTTCAGATATATAGTTCATTTTGTGATTGCACGCTTTTTTTCTTCAGAGATATAAAAAAGCAATAAAGTAACTTTATTATTATTATTTACGTTCGCATTTGTGCCACTATCACAAAATTTGAAGTACTCCTAAATGTAAATATAGTTTACTAAAATTTTGGGCAAATAATTCAGTGTATATAAAGGCCTAAATAAGACGGTAAGACGAACAAAAATACAAAGGCTACTTTTTTCCATAGATAATCATTTACGTTCACGTTTTTGTCAATATCACGAAATTTCAAGGCGTTTGAGCGACCTCTAAATATTAATATATTTTGTCAAAATTTTGCACAAATAATCAGTGTATATAGTGGCACAAAATAAGAGGGTAAGACGCACAAAAATACAAAGTTTATTTTTTTCCATACATTTCTGAATCACCCTAATATGTATATATATATATATATATATATATATATATATATATATATATATGTATATATATATATATATATAAATTGAGTGAGCAGAGCCTGAATGTTTTTTGTCTCCTGTAGTATTTATAAATACGGATTAAGCTGGTTTTGATATCAAACGCTCCAATTATGATATTTTGCGCACTTGAATGGTGAAAGATGGGTTTTAAGTTTCTTCATTTTTGTGGTCCTACTTTTAATGTCTTATTTATTGTGTAACTCCTCTGTTTAATGAAAACATGTCTTTTAACCATTTTGTTGTAAATCATGCTTCAAAAAATGTTTGGGGCAAGTAATTTTGTGATGATATAATGATGTTTGTCTGTCAGTCTGTCTGCCCATGCTGATAATTTTTGAGGAAATACTCTATTAAGAATAAACATTTTTTTATTCATGAGATATGGGCCAGAACACTTCATTCTTATGTTTAAATTCTTTTGTTAGAAAATTTTGATGTTCAATTTTTAACAGATGGAAAAAAAAATAAAAGTAAGCATTAGGGTTCTAGATGGAATTTTTTGTTTAAATAAAAATGCTCTGATAGCTATGGGAACTCTAACATTCAGTTCGTTATTTTACTACTGAAATTGGTTTGCATTCAACCTATCAAATGCTATTGCTGTCAAAATGTATCTCCATTTGCTTTGGGATGAAACTGAGGTTATATACTAGTACCCTTTGACCGACAGTATTAAATGTATGCATATGTTTACTAAATGTTAAATTATTATCAGTGTTAAAAAAAATCATAATTATGATCATTAATGATAGGTTTTTAAAAACTTCTTCAAGCTGTATGTCTGTTTAATGAATCATTTTGAATGCCAAAAACAAATAGATATCATGAATTGAGTAAAACCCAATGGTGAATAAATGCCCCTCTCCCCTTCTCCCCCGTAAAAAATCATTCAAATTCAATCAGGTATATTCAATTTATATATTGATTGTTTTTCTGAAACAATAATTATTTGTATCATCAAAAATCACATTGAGGCAGTGGATTATAGGAAGTTTTCTGAATTTTGAAAAGTAGTCGTAACATCGGACCTAATGCCTTTTTTGTAAAAATTAAGAAAAAGAAAGAAAGAAAGAAAAGAAGGAAGGAAAAGAAATAGAAAAGGAGGGGGGGGGGGGGGGGTGTAATGACAATCAGAATAATAATTTTCCTGTTTTCTGGGAAAGTGTTATTTAATCTTTCTTGGAACTAAAGAAAATGTTTATTACTTGAAAAGCTCTCAAGCATCTGTTACACAGATGAGTAACTCCATGTTTCATTGCTTTCTTCTCAAATATATTACTATATTTTCATCCTTTGTTTAATGTAAATTTAGTAAAAGCTTCATGTTATGTTTTTAAGATGTTATAAAAAAATTCTGGTTTAACAATAAGGGAACTACTAAAGTTTTAGAAAGCTCCATGAAATATTTCTAATGACCCTGTTTTAGTGACCCTATTTCCTGTAGTCTTACTTTAAGGTCGCAGTGACCCAATCAAGATAGATTTGTGTTATTTCAGTCAGATTGGTGTTTCAGATAGATTTGTGTTAATTATGTACGCAGTCATAAAAGCAACATGTGCTTTGGTCTAAATATATAGCTTACTGAAAATTATACAATTAAAATGTCTCTTTCCCTCCTAAAATTGAATGGACTGTAAGTGATGATGGTTATTTGCGTTATGTAATGCCATAAAAATTCTTATTTGCCTTTACTTACCCGCAAATTTAGGCTGAAAAGTTATGAATTTTACTTCTAATATGTACATTTATTTAATTGGTGTTTTTAAACATGCTTTTATAACGGGATAAAAATTAGAAGGTGTGAAAATTTATTTATTTGTTTTCAAGGACATTTATATTGGTGTAAAATTTACTTTAAGTGTATGTGTTTGTGCTTCATTTTGAAATTCGTCAACTCTTTGGTATTTAGTATTGTTTTTAAGTATTTTTAATCGTTTATTTTTTAAGCAAGGTAGTGAAATTTTAAGATTTTAATTTTTGATCAACTTAGCTGTTTTAATAAAAAAACATTTTTAAAGCTAAGCATTTTATAGCTTGCTTGTTTTTGAAAGTTATGATTATAATACTGTAATGAAAAAATTTCAAGAGATTGTGTAATTTGTCCCCTCCTCCCTGTTTTAATTTTGTATCTGTGATATTTTTATAGTTACATTTACTTTGTTAAATTTGTTATTGATCTAGTCCCACAAATATATAAATTCTAAACACCTATTAATCTATATGGTAAGTGATAAAATGAAACTTTAATTTTTAACTCAAATCTGATCAGATTCAATAAAAATAATTTATTGCCTTCACAATATGTGAAAAATTTTCTTATGAGTAAAAATATTTTATTATAAAGCTATTCTTTTCAGCATCTCTTGTTTTTATTGATATTAAACGGAAAAGAAAATAAATAAAATAGAACAGTATTTAAAATATATCAATGATATTCTCAAACCATGCTTTGCAGAGCATCTGGTGCTTCTCAGTAAAGTTATTAGTGTTCTTCAACTGAAGGAACTTTCAATAAAACTAATTCTGTAAACTAAATATTGATGTAAAATGCTAAATGTATTGATTTTCTAAACTTGTTTCCGCAAGTTAACAGTTAACCCAGTCATATTCTGGTAAAGTTATCCTTGTTGGAAATCTTGTTGCTGTTCTTTGAGAAGATTGCATGTTTAGTTGGTCTTTCAATTATTCATTTATTCTCATTGTTCTAAATTACAATTCATGCTTGTTTTGGGCGCAATGTTACCTGCTTGCATAAGTCTTCCGTAAGTGACTAGTCCTATTAGGGATGCTTAAAATTGCAAATCCTATAACATTTCCTCACTATTTCTACTGATAATACTTAAACTGAGAAGACTTCAAAAAGTGTATGGATTGTGAAGGCACCCAATCTTCAATGTCAGAAATTGAAAATGTACAGGGGATAGATCATATGAAATAAAACAACTTTCTGTTCCTATGTACAGAAACTTTTTTATGGAGATGTGTGTGAGAAATCTGTGGAGACATCCCACAAAAGGAATTTTTGCAATTTGGATACATAAGTTAATCTATTGAGTTGCCTCTTTATAGAATACCACGAACCAATTAGAACCTGGTAATTAATAGTTGATGAATATTAAAGTCAAATATTTTTTGCTGCTAAATGTGATTAAAAGTCAGATATACCTAAGAGAAAACTGTTTTCGGTGAAATTAAGTCATTTTTTTTCTCTTTCTAGAAGATTTTTAGTAGAGTCAAACTTTAATGAAAATTCCTGGAGAATTTGTTTGAAGTGATAAAGAAATAAAATAGTGGTATCTTTGACTCTGTTACATTTCCTACAACGCCTTCAAAGCGTTTTAGAAATATCGCCTCCCGGCAATAAAAGTGGCATAGCTCAAATATTAGAGTTTGTGAGTTATGGTGTGAAAACAAAGTTCGAAAGCCTGTTCCATTGGTCAGCAGATCCAACACCATTTTTTTTATGAGGTAGTCCAGAAAAGTGAATTCCATTTAATCACATCCACACACCAAAATAAAGGAAGCAACAATTTGCGTAACTGCCAGCTCTTCTGGTTCGTTAGGGAGATTCCTGAATTTTGATAACTTCTCTTTAACTCATTAATGAAGTAAGGATCTCCCGAATTTTCATCAAAACAGCCACATTCCTTATAAACGATTTTTCCGTGTTTGGAATTTCGGGAAAAATATCTACAAAGAAATGATCGCAGTTGTAAAAACGAAACCTTTTCATATACGAGAATAAAAATTGTATATATCTTGGTCATCATTTTAAAACCATTTTAATTTCATTTCTCTCTTTTTAAAACTTTTATTTCCTAATAAAGCAGTAAAACGTCTCCGATATTTTTCTTAACGTCCTAATGTTTCCCTGCTTTAAGGAATGTTCATATCACTCATAAGAAAAATGAAACATATCTCTTTTAGAAATTTTTTTTAAACAACCTAAGTTGTTGATGTAGATTTGAAGTCCTACAGAGGTTTAATTTAAAAAATCTGTACTTAAATTTTACGAATCCCTTTCCCTAAAAATTCTTTTGTCATTACTCAAACAAAGTCTCCCGAATTTTCATCCTTCAATGTTGACAGCTATGAATTTGAAAATCAACTTTTATTCAATATTGAACTACTAAAATTGTTAGATTTATTTACAACATAGGTACAACTGGTACGTAGATATTTGTCCTTTGTGGCTTGAGTGTTTTGCTGTTCGTATTGAAGCATGCAATTGCTCGCCTTGTTATCGTTCAGGAATTGGTTGCAAAAAAAAAAAGAAAAGATTTTAGGTGTTGAAAAGATAAAAATCACTTCGCGGGAGAGTATTATGTGTGATATCTGGGTTCTAGGCAGAGTGGGTCAAAACTTCTCTTTCATAGCTGAAAAGTTCATGGTCCCAAAGTTGGATCACAGCACATTACTTTTGATCATGAAATCTCTTTTCACGCTGTACATATCTATAAATTTGACAGATTTGAATTTCATAAGCTTTTTGTGTTGAGAAATTGGATGACTGATCGTATCTTACATGCCGCATGCTGCTAGATTTTTTTGAATATTTTAAGCTCTCACCAAAAAAGCACCACTTAAGTTAGTGACCTGAAAGTGTCTTTCCTCACTTATCAATGACTCGGCAGAAAGAACATGCATGCCAGGGGCAAGGAAGGGGCAATCGCCCCTCCCTTGGGGGGCACTTCACCGGTAATTTTTCGATATTGAAGTTCTAAAAATGCGAACTTATGGGAGTTTTCATGAAGTTGGAGAAAGAAGGTTTGGGGTTTTCCCCGGAAATGTTTCAGAATTAAAGAACGAATCCTTCATGATCAATATTTGTAACCCAATATGCATAATTAAAACTTAGTAGGAAAAATCAATCGCCCCTCCCTTGAAAAATTTCTGGATCCGCCCTTGATGCATGCTAACAAGCTGCTGTTAGGAAATTGGAAAATGAAATTAGCTTCTTGGAATAGCTGTTAGTTACATTGACTAATGGGCAGTAACTTACTCCTTAATACCCGATAGTTCTCAAGTCACCGAAGTTTTTTGTTGATATGTGTTTGTATAAAGCAGTGAGTAACCGCCCCTAAGCAAGGGCTAAGGCAGAAACATGTAATACACCGCCAACTCGGCTATTTCGATCCATGGACAGCTGTTTCGAGCTTATTATGCTCTCATAAGCATGGAATACGAAAGTAGTCGTCTTTCGTATTCCATGCTGATGAGAGCATAATAAGCTCGAAACAGCTGTCCATGGATCGAAATAGCCGAGTTGGCGGTGTATTGCATAATGTGTTTGCTCTGTTTCATTTCAATACCGCAACTCATGAACTCAAATTTATGAGCGGTGTTACTTTTCTTGCCTCTGTGCGAGATGTGTTTTAATTATTCAAGTAAAAGCTTTGAATTTTATTAGTTCCTTACAAAAATGAAAATCAGCTGTAGGAATTATGCATGTTATAAGTTGACATATTTTTTCCAACGTTGCTTCATTTTGTTTTAGATTTGTTTGTGTGTCTTATATAATAAAACTATTCATATTTAATGTGGCTACATATGATGTGTCGATTTTTAAACTAATAATGAGTAATTAATTCTTTAATTTTGTTTTTGTAACTTTTATGAATACCCTTCATGTGCTTCCAGTGTGAATGAGTTAACACCTGTATCATCTGTTAGTGAGAATATTTTTTGAGACATTTCACAATTTGAGTTATGTAGAAAAGCAAAAGGTATATTATTATGCATATTAATTATCTTTCAATTTATTGTAATATATATTGATGTTGTGTAATTATTTTTTATGTTATAATAAATTTAAATGGCAAATATTTATTGTTGTTCTGTTTTCCTGTTTTTGTTTTTAAAATTTGGATCCAGGTTCTTATGTCAAAAACGCATTTCAATTTTTAAATTATTTGAAGATTTTATATTGTGAAAAAAAAACCCCCTTTTTTTTTGTTAAATTAAAAAAAAGAATGAATGCTGGACAAGAACTCTCTGAATAATGATTATCTGTAGCTCCCCAAAAAATGAATATCAAAAATTATAGAATTTTTAACTTTGGTAATCATTTTTGAATGAATGAAGTAAACAAGGACGCCCTTATAAAGAGCGTAAGCTCCGCGATCATAGGTCTGTTTGTACTATCTTCGATAGGAACCATAATAGAGCCTGATAGCCGAAACGAATGTTAGCAGATGTCTCACAGATATGCTCGACTAGTTCCAGCATAGGCGTAACGTGACCATAAGTTTCCACAGGTCAAAAATTTCAGAGGTGCTTTTGGAGCTCCCCCCCCCCCTAGATTTTTCAATTAGATTTACTGTTCCGATGAACTGTACTGTACATACAATTTCTTTTTTTTTCTCTTATTTTTCCTCAGCTGCCAGTTACCATCAGGGTCAAATTTGGAATTCATAGGCCCTCCCCCAGAGTGGTCAATTGCGCCCCCCTCGACTTTAAGAAATCAATGTATTTACATACAAGTGGGCGTGGTTTTTATTGTTTTCCGATAAAATTACGTTTTTTTACCCCCCCCCCCTCGATAAAGAGCATGTTCGAGCGACAATTCTTTGCACAGGTCAGTGATATCTACCTAGTACGATGCCGAAAATGATATTTCGAAGAAAGAAACCGTCTCATTCTCTCTCCATGCAACTTTTCAACACACCTCCTTCGAGCACGCACAGGGAAAGTCGTGGATTTCAGCGAAAAATGTCCAAAAGTCATGGAAACGGACTGTTTATCATGGATTTTAGAAAGGATAGATTGTTATTTCTACCAATTAGCAAAATTTACTAATGTAACAAATTGTTCTAAATTTCCCAAAACATTTTTGCTCAGTGAGATGGCTGGAAAATAGGGACTGTATTGAAAGAGCGATTGAGATTGTTGATCCTGTTTTAAAGTATATTTCTCAAGTTAACGGTACACAAAGCAAAGTAAACGCATTTTTAACCGACGTCGAAAAAGGAGGAGGTTTTCAATTCAAAGCGTATACTTTTTTTTTTTTTTTTTGTTTGTTCGCACATAACATCTGATCTACTGAACCGATTTGGACGATTTTTTTTTTTTTTCAATCGTTAGGAGCTGGTGTAACTTAGGTACCATGTACTCATATGACGGTATTTGTTCACTAGAAAAAAGTTATGGTCGAAAAACTAACATTTCATGTCATTTAGAACAATATATGTTATTGTAAATCCTTACTTCAATGAGCGACCCGATGGTCAAGTGGTTATGCTCGTCAGGTTGAAGTTCCTGATGGAATGAGATCGAATCCAGGCCCGCAAGGATTTTTTCGAACAGCTGCATGTTTTTTTTTTTTTTTTGAATGATTTTAATGATTGTAATGTCCTTATGCAGGTACATCCACCCCATATTTTTTTATAGTACAAAATGACAGTTTTGGTCGGATCTTTGTTAAAATTGGCAATGGGGTCCTTCAATGCTGTAGAATTTTCTTATGGACGTTTGCGCCATTTTTGAATCGATTGTGGCAATAAATGGTTTTTGATTTGCGGCAACTTATATTATTTTTTCAAAAACTATATACACTATCAATTATATTATGTTAATTTTTGTACCTTTATAAAATTCTGTATTTTATACCTTGCATTTACGTCAAATTCAAGGTAAAATTAAAAGTCAAAAATTCTGAAGAAGATAAATATATGTTAAAAATTAAAGTATCTATTTTTTTGTGATTTTCATATTGGTTGTGACCAAAAAAACATCATTACAAACAAATAAAATGTATCAAACACTATGAGTGTTGAGTTATTAGGCAAAATCTGCTGTGTAGTGTTTTTTTTTCACTGCGAGGGGGGGGGGGGGATATGGACGACCATTAAAGTGACACAAATTTTTAAAAAATAAGATTTTGATTTGTGGTGTTTGAAAACACCACAAATCAAGCTAGAGTCCACTTTAGTTGAAAATTATTTTCCATTAAATGCAAAAACTTGCACCAATTTTCCTAGTCTTACTCTAACCCCTTCTCCCACAATTCAAATTACTTACTTTTACTTTCAATTTTTAACCGACTTCAAAAAATGAGGAGGTTCTCAATTCAAAGCGTGTTTTTTTTTTTTTTGTTCGCACATAACATCTGATCTACTGAACCGATTTGGACGATTTTTTAAAAATCGATAGGAGATGATTAACTTAGGTACCATGTATTCATATGACGATATTTGTTCTCTAGAAAAAAAGTTATGATCGAAAAACTAAAATTTCATGTTATTTAAAACTATATGTGCTATCGTAAATCCTTACTTCAATCAGCGACCTGATGGTCAAGTGGTTAAACACGTCGGGTTGAAGTTCCTGATGGAATGAGATCGAGTCCAGGTCTGCAAGTTTTTTGAACAGCTGCATGTTTTTTTAACTATATTTTGATTATTTTAAGTGCATTTACACTAAAAAGAATGGAATAAAATATTTTTGGAAAAAAAAATAGAACCGACTTCAGTTGGAAATTGCTCTAAAAAGTAAAAAAAAAATTTTCTTTGAACACCATCGAAACTACTTTTAAACATAAGTTTTGAAGACTGCGCAAAACAATGTATAGAATCATGCGCAACTACAATTCAACTATAAATATAAATTTTAATGGATTCATTTCATTGATTACCACACATTCGTGTAATGGTACAAATATCCTGCTTTTAATTTTCAATGGCTTCTCTGAAAAAATGTTGGCAAAATATGGTTAAATAGCATTTTACCTATTGTTTTTGCGCCGACTTCAAAACTTATGTTTAAAAGTAGTTTCGATGGTGTTCCAAGAAAAAAATTATTTTTTACTTTTTAGAGCAATTTCCAACTGAAGTCGGTTCTATTTTTTTTTCTAAAAATATTTTATTATTAAAATATTTGTCAGATCCATTAGTAAAGTGCAAGTTGGGATTTTTTAAATCTATCTCCCTTCACTGTGAAGCATTTTTACGTAAATTTTAAGCGAAACATTATAGTTCCGTACTTACATTCAGAACTTTCTATACTACCGGAAGGTATTGTCCAAAAGTTTGAGAAAGGAGACATAATTATTGAAGGCTCAACATTATTAAAACTGGATGTAATGTCGAAGGACAATCTTTTAGAACCCCCAAAAATTAATATTGGATTTAGTGCTAAAAAAGTTATCGAAGAGATAAAGGTTTCACAGAAGCAAAGTCAATCTTTTTATGCAGAAGGCCAGAAAATATTATAGGTGATTGCATTGAATATTACGGTCAAAAGTCCCTTAAAATACAGCCTGGTACCAGGGGCGAACCGAAATAAATTTTTTGGGAGGGGAATATTATCAATTTGCCAAATGAAGCTCCAAAATTACCGAATGATAAAAATTCAAGCATACATACATGTCGTACATGTCTAACATTTGATAAGAAAAAATATTAGGAATCTTAAAAAAAAAAAATAATAATAAAATAAAATAAAATAAATAAAAATAAAAAAGAACAAATAATCTTAATGTTGCAATATTGCCTTCAAATTGCTGAATCCTCAGCAAAATGTACCGAATAAGGGAATTTTTGGGAGGTCACAGTGAAGTCCCATCAAAGCGCTCTTGCCTGGTACGTGGTTTGTCTAGTGTGAATCCTTTGGTCATGCTAATAAATAATCCTGTGAGTGGCCTCACATGGTTCAATACTGTTTTAGAATCCCTCCATGATGCAAACCTGATGATCTGTTTCAGATGTATTTAGTTACATTCTTTTCTTAGCTTTGGTTTAGATTTATTTGCATAGCCGAGAAAAAATGAATATTTTCTAAAAGCAAAGATACATTGTCTTACACTGTATAAAAATATTTATGCTCTCTTTTGATGTCGGTGTCAAATGAAATAGTCAAAATCGTTAGTCATGGGAAATTGTTCTCAAAAGTCATGGAAAGTCATTTATTTGAAAAGTCCAGGCAGGGGCGGACTGGCTCTAAAATTTTTGTGTGGAAAAAAAATTCTTGCCGGCCCCCTACCCAAGAAAGTGCATTGTTCCCAGCCCGAAAATTTTTTAACGGGTTGTCCTAAATTTGAATTAAATTAATAATATGATAATAATAATAATAATAATAATAATAAACGGAAACTAATTTTTGGTTAAAAAAACAAGGTTTTTTTTCTCCAGAAATTCTTCATAAAATTTAGAAACGCACGCCACATCTAAAAATGTACACATGGTATATCAAGGACCTATATATCACAAAATGTTTGAGAACCTAAATTCCTGTACGCAATAATAATTTAAAAACAAAAAACCCACACAACACAGAAATAAAGCCACGTGGGCTTTTTGAAAATCTGCACTTAAAAATGTACGTTTTTTAGGTAAGTGAGATAAAAATCCAATTTAAACCAAGAATAAAGATATCTGCCTGTGCATATGGATCTGTAATATTAAACCACTCAAAAAAAACTTAATTACTTTTTTTCAAAATCCTTGTTTGAAATTGCATTGAACTTATGCAAACTAAAGAAAATTTTTCATTTGAACCAAACGTAATATATGAATTTCAGAATGTGAATACATTATACCTCACGAATAAGAAGTTTTCGGCAGTATTTGGGTAAGCTTAAATTATTGCTCTGCAGAGAAAAATAAATGGTTTTGAGGAAACAGTATCTTTATTTCATAACAACATTGTTAAAAATGCACAGAAACCCTCCAAACAAAGGAAAAAAAATCGCAGATTTTCTCTGAAATCCATTGATGGCTAAATGTAAATGTACAAGACGGTCGTTTATTACGTACAACCCAAAGAAACCAAAAACAAACTATTTTTACATTCATGGTATGGAGCATTATTTGCTTGCTTGAAAATTTTAAACGGAAAATCATTTTGACAAAAAAATTTTCCAAAAAAAATTAGAGAAAGCCCACAACATAGGAAATAGTCTGAAATTAAGCCGTTTTGAGGACATAAAGGTTTCACAAAATTACTGAATACAAAATCATATTGTATAAAAAGTTACTCGAAATAAAACTAAAAAATGATAAAAATTGCAGTGCTACTTCTTCAAGAACCTGTCCAAATTTTTCATCACAATTCCTTTTATATTTCATAATAACTGAAAAATCTACAAAGAACTTTATGAATTGTGAAATAGTGCTCAATCATATTATTGCGCCTTTTTTTAGCGGAATGTTTGAAAATTATGCTATATCTACATATTTTACACGTAGGTATTAATTTACTTTGAAAACTGTGATAACTCAGAGTAAAATTGGAAAAGTTTTATGGTGAAAAGAATTTTTAAAAAAATGTACGTTTCGACACTAGTTGCAAAATGCAAAGGAATGCGTAGTTGTAATGTAAAAAAAATCTGAAAATTACGTGCCATTTCGAGCTCGGAAATTTTAGAATATGCTTTTTAGTTTTGTAGCATAAAAAATATCACAATTAAAAGTAAAAACTAGCTCAGCTATTTTCCACTAGAAATAAATGAAAGACACAAAGTCATAACCATGTGTATATTCCAATAAATAAGGAATAACATCTAGCGGCAATTTCCATCGTTACAGTACGTAACAATCGCCAGACTTTGAACACAAATAATTCTGGTTTGGGCTGATGAAAGTCTTCAATTTTTTTTCCTGTAGTGTAACTTGATGATGTTTATGCTACATTTAAATTTGCGTGCAGATTGCTTAATTACAAAAAAATACAGAAATTAAAAACTGCCTGTTACAGACGTAATTCACAAAACAGCAAAAACTCGACTATGTCATACAACTTACAATATTCCTCTGAATTATACGGAAATTTTGAACTTTTTTTTTTAAATACGTGTTCTAGAGACTTCAAGCTTTCTAAAACCATCAAGATTGTGTGGATTTTGACTGACGAATTTGTAAAAAAAAATTCATAAACTTGTTACGGACGAAACAAAGTGGTGTTACAGACGTAACATCTCTGATTTGAAAGTAGAAAACAGTATTTTAAAGCAGGAATAAACAAAGATTTTTGTGCTAAAAACAATACAGTAGCATTAATTAACACATTATTTGAATATTTTAAGTTATACTGTAACAGTTTTAGAAAATTTGGGTAAGTCTGGGGGAGTTGAGAGCATATGCCGATATGTCAATAGGTAACAATAAATTAATGCATCTTAAGACAATTATTTCCAAGAAAGA
>JAXGGA010020418.1:0-18322 GCA_038373865.1 Uloborus plumipes | reverse complement strand
CCAAAAATTAAAGAAAAAGAAAACCTCTGTGAAGGAACAGTAGTTGTTTGCAGTCTAAAAAGTATTTTATTGCATGTTTAAAACATGTATATAATGTCGCCAAACCTAAATTTTTAATAGTTCCATTCTGACATTTTCGGTAACACCGCTATGAAGTTACTCTTCGTATTTGGCGTCGTAAAGTTTGGCAACAATCTGGAAATTTACCAAACCTGCCAGCCAGGGAAATCTTGCTTATTTGAGGGTTACTGTTATAGATTGTATTCACTTTAAAGAGATGGTGCGAAAGACATTATATTTCTTGCCTTTTAATGTTCACATTAAAATCATGGAAGAATGGTTGAGGCTGAGCTACCTGACACAATCGGTTCCCTATGTTAATAAATTTAAATTTGGCGACCAATTTACATTGAAATTACGGTTAAATCGGTGGATTATGTTAAACTTCAAGGGCAAAATTGCTGTGTTCGTTGAGAGTTTTCGAAAATCTTGCCACTACAGTTATCTCAAAAGTTCGATTGAAACGTTTATTTGGCGAATTGATTTAAACTTTAATCTGACTTTTAGTGGAATTCAAAAGGTTGGGGCGCACATTTGAATCAAATATAATAATTTTACTTTAGAGGGTTAGAGTGAATTAAACTTTATTTAGTTAACTTCCTTTACATTTGTTGCACGGGCATCGCCGTGCGGGTACTGCTAGTCTCCATATATTATTTCTCTAAGCCGAATCCTATACCCGGTCGAAACTCGCTCATTTCTTTATCGAATTGCAAGAAAATTTATGATTTTGAAGCTTATCCCGCGGGCTACTGACGAAAATTAGACCCACCCTCTAAAAAGTGTCGGTTGGTTTTTTATTCGAACTTCAATTTTTGGGCACAAAATTGACTCTATCTAGCGAAATAATTGTCGTATCGTCTCCATTTTGATTTCATTCGAAAGATTAAAAAAAATGCGTTCTTTAGAACGTTTCTCCGCTAGCGCCGCGTAACGAGAATTTCGAAAATCTACGTTTAAGCGACTTATAAGCGATTGAAGTTTGAAAAAGTTAAATTTTTTGCTCAACTGTTAAAATCGTTACCAATTTTAAATGCGACATTTCAAGCCAAGGCTTAGCTCGGTAAACCTTAATTGTAACTTTTATTGTTTCAAAATACTATGGCAGTTTTGCCCTAACGTTAGTATTTAGTTTAGTAGTAGCCTTGGGTATTTGATTTTAATATAGGGTATCACTTTTGTAGTAGTTGTAAAAGTGAAAAGAAAGGTATCTTCTGTTTTATACCACGACAACCAATGTTTGAAAATAAACCGCCTTAGCAGGGGAGCGAAACTAAGACACCAAATCTAACACATCCAATCGAGGACTGAAATCTTTGAACCTGAATAACTCAATTTTAAGTTTAGAGTTTTTTTTTTTTTTTTTTTTTTTTTTTGCGGCATTCCGCACGGGTCACCTAGTATCCATTATACGGGCGATTCTCTGTAAACTGGTAATTTGCTGTCCGGACCGAGTATTTAAAAATAATAAAGTGTAATAAAGTAATTATCGCTCTTAATACAAGTAAAGCATTAATACTTTGTGGCCCAATTGTATTTGGAGTGATAACAATTTAATATTTTTTTCTAGAAATTATCTAAGTGCTAAAAACACAGTCCCCTGGCTGTCCCAATCCAATAGTTTAACACTTCAAAGCAATATTTCAAAAATCCTATCAACACTACATAAATTTGGCAATTATTATCTAAAAATAGAATAATGCAGCTATATTTTTTTCATGATATAATACCTAATTACTTATTTTTCAAACTTAAAATTGTCATGTAAATTCTGTCCGGAGATTTTTCAAACAGTCCCCTGAGTCAAATTCAAAGCTCCAGTAGAAAAAATCTGTTACTCTTGCAAATGTTTTTTGACATGAAGTTTAAAGCAATCAGTGTGTGATTGCTGAAATTGCCGAGAATGGTGCTGAAACGATACTTAGTTTAGTTTGAGAGCCACATTTGTGATGAAAGTTGCCATCAGGATCGTTACGAAAACAGTCCTCTGGGAAGTGATTTTATTAATTTCAATTAGTTTAATTATAAAACATATTAGTTATTATGTCCACGATTTGTGCCTAAATTTATAGGTAGTCTCGTAACTAATTATGCTCCAATAGTTTTGCAGATATTACGCAACAAAGAGCAAAAACACAGTCCCTTGGCACAGTCCCCTGCCTAGTTATACTAGGCGGGGGACTCACCCCCTATCACAATTTATCAAAAAAACACAAGCTTCAATTGGCCCTCTTTCAAACCAAAGTAATAGATTCATTTTCTGAGCAATAGTAAAATAATTATACGGACATTTCAAAAAACCATGCCCGGACAGATTTCGTGTGAAAAATGACGAGTTTATAGAGAATCGCCCATACCTGCTGATCAAGAATCCAACCATTTCTGGGCAATCAAGATCGCCTTTGACAGTTGTAGCACGTTCGATCCTTATAGTGTTGAAAATGAATATGCATTCACTTGCATCTGATTCCTGTTTAATGGCATTACACAATGAAGACTCTGAGTGCCTGGTGTTGTTCTTGCCATCATTTTTCTGGATTTCAAAGCCTCTTCTTCCATATCAAATCAATTCATTTTCAATATTGCACAATTGAACATTATAAACAGGAAGCAGAGGCTTTGAAATCCAGAAAAATGATGGCAAGAGCAACACCAGGCACTCAGAGTCTTCATTGTGTAATGCCATTAAACAGGAATCAGATGCAAGTGAATGCATATTCATTTTCAACACTATAAGGATCGAACGTGCTACAACTGTCAAAGGCGATCTTGACTGCCCAGAAATGGTTGGATTCTTGATCTGCAGGTATAATGGATATTGGTGGCTAAGGTGCGTCTTAGACACAGATGAAGAAAATCAAGCTGTTGCAGCCTCATGGACCCTCAAATTCTATCTACTATCCAGACTTTGAAAATGTTGTCAATGTGCCCATAAGTGCTATTATTTCGAAAGTAGACTCTAGTAGAAACGGAAAAGGAATTATTTATAACCTCTCAAAACAAGACATGGAATAAGCCGACCGTCACTTGTAAATAACGGGTCACTTGTAAATAACGTCCCCCGTACCCGGTACGGGGGACCATGGAGAGTGTGAAGTGAAGTGTATATGTGGTAAAATTTGCAGAATGGGACAGCAATGGGATCTGGATGAAAAATGGAATCGACTTTTTACACTCTTACCACTTTATTGTAGCGCCTATGGCTCCTGAGGATATATAATACAGAAATATTGTAAACTGCGAAATGTTATTTACGGGTACGTCCCAACCCACACGAATCCCAACTGCCACGATCTCCAAACTCCATTGTGCAAAGCGCAACAATAGGGAAACCCCGTTGCTCCAGCTCGGAAGTCCGAACTTGAAAACCAAGACCACTTGGCCGCCATTAATGACCACGATGGGAATTAAAAACTATTTCCGTACGCCAAATGAGCGATGAAGTCGATGTTGTAGAAACCTGTAACGTGTTTCCTGCTTTTCGTCTACAACTGACAACGCCAGCAAATTTGATGAGTAAGTCACGCCCTATAGTAGACATTTTCGTGTTTTCAAGAAAGGGATTTCCTAGAAATGCCCCCCCCCCTCTTAAAAACCTCCCTTCCTCACACGTCGCGTTGGTGGCTACTTCAGCCTTTATTAAAGTTTATTCAAACTGAGGAGAAAAACTCTTAATTTTTCAGGATTCCATGTTCGGAATAAATCAGAAAGGAAAAGCAAAATCATGCTAGAAATGCACTGAAGGAAGCCGCAAAGCACGGTTTACTGCAAAGGGTAAAAATATATTTTAAAAAATGAGTTCCATTTCTCAGTCGCCACAAATGTAAATTTTTTGAACAATTCAAAATTGAACGAAAACTTGTTAAAACGAAAAAAATGAAACAGGCGAATGAGGTGTCATAGCCGAATGAGATCTTTCGAACAGAAAATCGTTTATTGAATATGACAGAGCCGAATGAAACTCCACGCCGATGCCTCTATGCTGATTTGAAATTGCCCTTCTCCCATTCACTCCAAGTGCTTGTGATTAAAAGTAACTTTACTTGAATATCTCAACTGAAATCTCTTTGAATAACGGTTTCAAAATTTCAAATTCAAGCTTATAAAATATTATCTAGTCTAAATCAGAGGCATAGCAAGGGGTGGGCAAAACGGGCGACCGCCAAAGGTCTCGTGCCTTCCGGGGCCTCGCAGTTTTCTCCATTCGAATTTAATTCCGAAACAAAAATTTTCTAAGCATACCGAGCACACACATAAAACTATTAAAAAATAAACGGAAAAAGATCAACAAGTAAAAATCAAACTAATATAGATATCGTTAAAACTTTCGGGAGGAGGGGGCATTAAAGATAGCCTGCAGTAGTGTTTTTAGGACTTCATCTTCGAAAAATATCTGGGGCACAGTCTGTGACTCCGCCTATCCGTATACTTTACATAATCTAGGATAGCGTACGACTAAACATGGGTGGTTTTTCTGCAATTCCCAAAAAAATCTGGAGAAGTGCATTCCCATAAATTTCCTAGCGTTATCAAAATGTGCCTAAGATGCGTTTTTTTATTTCCGAAGAAACCCTGGGGATAGGAAGGACCCCCCCCCCCAAACCAAAAAAAGAAAAAGAAACTTTTTCAGATGGCTTACAATTGTGTCTTTACAAATTCAATTTCAAAATAATTTCGAGAACCAAATCCCGTTCCTCATCATCACGAAAGATGACCCAGAATCGCGTTTTTAAGACATCTATTTCGAAAAAATTTCCAAGCAGAGTTCCGAACTGCATCCCATTCCTTATTGTTCTCAAAAGAATAGAGCTTGCAATTTTACTTTTAGGACTTCAACTCCGAAAAAATGCTTTAGCGCAACCTGGGAACCCCAACATTTCCTTTAATATCATTGAAAAAATGGTTTACAATTACCTTTTCTAGGATTTTAATTTTCCAAATTTTAAGGGCGAAGCCCAGGGCCCGCTCCCTTTTAGTAACACCATTAAAGAGGGCTAAAATTATGATTTAGAACTTCAGATTCAAAAAAAAATTACAGGGTACAATCCCGAACCACCAAGGTCGATAAGAGCCAATACCCCCCCCCTCCTCTCCCCCCATAAAATTTATTATACCCCTGTTCCGAACCAAGCTTGCATTAGCGTTTTTGTAACTTCAATTTCGAAAAACTTCCAGTGGAGAGTCTCGAACCACATTTCTCTTCTAAAAAAGGTTTGAAATTGCGTTTTCAGGACTTCAATGTCAAAAGAGAAAACAAAAAAAATCACGGAAAGAGTTCCGAACCCCATCCTAACGTTGTCAGAGATAGCCCACAATCAGAGCCGAATTTAGCTCCATGCCACCCCTAGGCAGAATCAAAATCTGCCGCCCCCCCCCCCCCCCATCTAAAGAAGAAGTAAAATTCCTCGACTCGAAAAATGTCACTGAAGTCTCTAAAAAGTTTAGTTTTCTGAAAATTAAAATTGTCCATTTCCTGAAGAAATGATGACGTTTCACATTATTTAATTTTGCACGTTTTTACTGTGCCCGTAGGCTTTTTACTGTTCTAGGGTAAGAAACGATTCCCATAACTCCGTGTACATCTATATATATAAAGATGACGGTGTTCGTTTGTCTGTATGTTTGTAACCGCTGGCCAGAAGCCCCCGCAGCACCCACAGACCTGAAACTTGGCTCAAAAATTCGAACGTACCCCGCCCTCGTGCACCTCGAAGCCCAAATTTTTAATTTCGAATTAGTTATTTTTAAATTAATTAATTAGTCTCATTTTTGGTGTATCCGCCATAATTGAGGGGGGAAAACCTCGCCCCACCCCAAAACATTATATATCGTTGGAAAGGGTTTTTTTTTCTGAAAAAGAAAAGTTTTAGCACGTTTCTGTCCGTTAATTAGGACAGGAGATATTAATTAATCAAATTTAGTCAATTTTCAAGGCCTAACTCTACGCAGAACTGAAACACTAGAGCCATTTTCCTGATCAGCTGCTCTTTTGTCCCTGAAGTTACTTTGTGGTTTAAATTTGCGTATAGATTTAAGCCTTGAAAATTTATTCAATTTGATTAATTAATATCTCCTGTTACTTACTTAACTTTCTGTCTCTTATATTTATTTGGCGAATTGATTTAAACTTTAACATGACTTTAAGTGGAATTTAAAAGGTTGTGGAGCGCATTTGAACTAAAGGATATAATAATTTTTCTTCAGATGAGGTTCCCGGCCAGTGAAATCTTGATTATTTGAGGGTCACTGTTAGATTGTAATCACTTCAAAGAGATGGTACGAAAGACATTATATTTCTTTCCTTTTAATGTTCACATTAAAATCATGGAAGAATGGCTGTGGCTGATCTACCTGATACAATCGGTTCCCTATGTTAATAAATTTAGATTTGGCGACCAATTTTACATTGAAATTACGGTTAAATCGGTGAATTATCACGGGACGCGGGAGCGTCCCGCCCCGCCAAGAAAACCAAATACAAGCCGCCAAGAAATTTCCGTCGCCAATAAAAATGTAAAAGAGCGACTAGGACTGTTTACGCGAGTAACCAAACCGGGGTTTTCACCCCTCTGTATCTCAGCCCCATAAAGATCCTTAGAGTTCATTTTTGGTATACTCAATCTCCAGCGGCCCCTGACGGCACATACTAAAGCAAAACATCCAGGACCCTCAGGGGGAGGGGTGATATATGTTATAAAATCGCTATTTTTCGCACTTTTTAAAAATTGTTTGACAGGGGTCCAGACTAAACGGTAACTCGGATTGAGCTCTGCTTTTGCACCCACATTTATTTTGTCTCAAAGCTCGGCATAGGGGGTTTTTCGACCCCCCCACCCCCTCCCCCTCGCTTTTATTTTCCGTATCTTTTCTCCCCGGGGGTCTTTAGTGTTGATTTTTGGTATGAATATTCTCGATGAGACATTGAGGACATTTTCCCAAAATTTACCCCCCGGGGTCATCGCACCCCGGAGTTATTAATGCTTAAAATTGGTCCGATTTCTATCTACCAGCTCTGTTCAACATCTGAGCGTTTATGTTTTCATTGTTGGGCCACGAGGAAAGAAAACTCAATGATTTATAATTTTATCTGTTGCCAGTTTCTATTTGTTAACAAATAAAATATTTGTAATTGATTTTATTGCATAGGGCTTTTAACCTTCCGGAAAGCGCGCGACATACCGATACACGAGAGCGCGCGCTGGGTCAGAGTGACCCATATTACATTTTAAGAGCATTTTAACAATATTTAATGAATAATTCAGTAGTAAATCATGATTTTGACAAATATTAATCAAGGATCTCAAAAGTATATCCAAGTTCAAGGGGTCGACTTTGAATGCAGCTACAGTGGACCTGATCCATTTCTTTCAAATAGAAGTAGAGCAGCGAGTGTTTATCCTTGCGCCTGGGTCGAAAAGACCCAGCGCGAACGCTCGAATGTTAAATGGGATCTTCAATTTAGTTCATTTTAATATGAGATCGGCAGTAAGGGTTGGGGTTTTTTTTTTTAACTTTTAATTTAATCGTAGTATTGTTAGCAACTAGCTTTGTTTTGCGTCGGTTCGGGTGGTACATTGTGATTGATTTCAAATTTATCCCAGACTGAAGAAGATCCTTGAACTTTTGCACCAAATGCATGCCGCCAAGAAAACCACAGATGTCGGACCGCCAAGAAAAATGTTGAAGGGAAAAAAACACATGCAAAGTAAATTTTGAAGAGAAAAAAAAACAGGCAAAGAAATAATATTAATGCAAAAACATGTGATATCTCCCCAAAAACAACAGTGTTGTAAAAAAATCCCCCGCCAAGAAAACCTTAAATACTCAGCCTTAAAAAGTTATGATATCGAGTTTTCCCGCCAAGTTTGTGCCAAACTACAACTAACCTGTATGTATAGTTCTTTTAAATTGTTTTCAGTCCTGCCAGGCGGGAAGTTTTTACTCATTAAGCAACCACCTCACAAGACAAAGCTTCCCGCCTGGCAAAACTGAAAACAATTTAAAAGAACTATACATACAGGTTAGTTGTAGTTTGGCACAAACTTGGCGGGAAAACTCGATATCATAACTTTTTAAGGCTGAGTATTTAAGGTTTTCTTGGCGGGGGATTTTTTTACAACACTGTTGTTTTTGGGGAGATATTAAATTTCAAGGGCAATATTGCTGTGGTCATTGAGAGTTTTCGAAAATCTTGGCTCTACAGTTGTGTCAAAAGTTCCATTGAAACGTAAAAATTTCGCTAAAAATAAATAAGTTCGTCACACACACACGAAAAGAAGAAAAAAGTCTTCAAAACTAAAATAATCCTCGCATTGAACACTACAAACTGAAATGGCATTAAAAGTGTCATCAATATATTTTAAAAGGTCGTGGTGCACATTTGAATTAAAGAATATAATAATTTTACTTAAGAGGGTGGAGTGAATTTAAATTTATTCAGTTGACTTTCTTTACATTTTTTGCACGGGCATCGCCGTGCGGGTACTGCTAGTATTATATATATATCAATTAATAAATTATTTATTTTCTCTTAGCCTTTTACAGTTTTATAAAATTTGCTCTCTTTCATTGTCTGAAGTCGTAAAACGGTTTCTTATAATGGCAACGCAGATGAATTATTATAAAATGTTATGGGCGATTCTCTGTAAAATGGTAATTGGCTGTCCGGACTGAGTAGTTTAAAAATAATAAAGTGTAAAAAAGTAATTATCACTCTTCATACAAGTAAAGCATTAATACTTTGTGGCCCAATTGTATTTGGAGTGATAACAATTTAATTTTTTTTTCTAGAAATTATCTAAGCGCCAAAAACACAGTCCCCTGGCTGTCCCAATCCCATAGTCTAACTGTTAAAGATAGTATTTCAAAAAACCTATTGACACTACATAAATTCGGCAATTAATATCTAAAAATAGAATAATGAAGCTATATTTTTCTTATGAAATAAGGTATAATTACGTATTTCTAAAACTGAAAATTGTCATGTAAATTCTGTCCGGAGTTTTTTCAAACAGTCCCCTGCAACAAATTCAAAGATGTAATACGAAAAATCTATAACTTTCGCAAATTTTTTTTGGCATGAAGTTTAAAGTAATCAGTGTGAATTTGCCGAAATCGCCGAGAAAGATGTTGAAACGCTACTTTGCTTAGTTTGAGAGTATTGTGATGAATTATATTTGTGATGAAAGTATGCATCAGGATCGTTGCGAAAACAGTCCTCTGGGAAGTGATTTTATTAATGTCAATTAATTAAATTATAAAACATATTAGTTATTATGTCCACGATTTGGGCCTGAATTTATAGGTAGTCTCGTAACTTATTATGTTCCAATAGTTTTGCAGATATTACGCAACAAAGAGCGAAAACACAGTCACCTGGCACAGTACCCTGCCTAGTTATACTAGGCGGGGGACTTACCCCCTATCATGGTTTATCAGAAAAACACAAACTTCAATTGGCCCTCTTTCAAACCAAAGCAATAGATTCATTTTCTGAGCAATAGAATAATAATTATACGAACAATTCAAAAAACCGTGCCCGGACAGATTTCGTGTGAAAAATGACTAGTTTACAGAGAATCGCCCTTATAAGCATGATTTAAACCTAAAAGTCACAGTATAATGATATAAAATGGGGAATGGAAATAAGCAGTGAACGAGACTTGTTTCGAGTGTTAAGTATGGTTCACTAAGACAGCATATTTGGGCGATTCTCTGTAAACTCGTCATTTTTCACACGAAATCTGTCCGGGCACGGTTTTTTGAAATGTTCGTATAATTATAATACTATTGCTCAGAAAATGAATCTATTACTTTGGTTTGCAAGAGGGCCAATTGAAGTTTGTGTTTTTCTGATAAATCATGATAGGGGGTAAGCCCCCCGCCTAGTATAACGAGGCAGGGGACTGTGCCAGGTGACTGTGTTTTCGCTCTTTGTTGCGTAATATCTGCAAAACTATTGGAACGTAATTAGTAACGAGACTATCTATAAATTGAGGCACAAATCGTAGACATAATAACTAATATGTTTTATAATTAAATTAATTGACATTAATAAAATCACTTGCCAGAGGACTGTTTTCGCAACGATCACGATGCATACTTTCAGCACAAATGTGACTCTCAAACTAAGCAAAGTAGCGTTTCAACACCGTTCTCGGCGATTTCGGCAAATTCACACTGATTACTTTAAACTTCATGCGAAAAAGAATTTGCAAAAGTTATAGATTTTTCGTATTACAGCTTTGACTTTGTTGCAGGGGAATGTTTGAAAAAACTCCGGACAGAATTTACATGACAATTTTAAGTTTTAGAAATACGTAATTATACCTTATTTCATTCGAAAAATATAGCTTCATTATTCTATTTTTAGATATTACTTTCCAAATTTATGTAGTGTTAATAGGTTTTCTGAAATACTATCTTTAACAGTCAGACTATGGGATTGGGACAGCCAGGGGACTGTGTTTTTGGCGCTTAGATAATTTCTAGAAAAAAAAATTAAATTATTATCACTCCAAATACAATTGGGCCACAAAGTATTAATGCTTTACTTGTATTAAGAGCGATAATTACTTTATTACACTTTATTGTTTTTAAAATTCTCAGTCCGGACAGCCAATTACCAGTTTACAGAGAATCGCCCATTTACTTTCAGAATAAACTGCCTTTTTTGAGTTGTTTCAATATTCGACATCATTCGCCAAAATAGACAGTTTAATTTAAAACGATTACGTTCCGAATAACTTATATTTATTCTTTTGCGTTATTTTGATGAAAATCGTGTTTCGCTATCGAATATTTAACTTTGTTATTTAACACGGGAAAAAAACTAAGCTCAGTGACTAAAGGCCTACCATGCTCATCTCAGTTCAAGTGACCAAGGACTCTGGGTTGCGGGACAAATGCACACATCTTCCGGTTTGGAGAGTGGCCAAATACAAAACAGCAGGGTTTAGTTCCCATGCACGCTCGTTACCCATATAGCTGAATCTTCGCTGATCACTGAACTTCAATGTTCAGTGATCTGCGTTGACCATTTTATCATCGCTGTCATCTTTATTTATAATAGCATTTTTACCCTGTGAGTTTGTTTTATTTATGAATCTACGATTTGAATTCCTCTTTGTCATACATTCACTAACATGAGTTTCTTACAAACTCCTCATTTTTTGACGGCATTTTACTTTTAAATTGTTATTGAATTACATTTCAAAATGTCCAAAGTTTCCACTTTTGAAATCTGTCCATTCTAAAACTATATATCACGTTTCAAAACTCTTTGAAGACTTTTATTTTTTGATTTTTAATGTAGCACGTTTACTTTGTTAAGAGCCATTCAGACTTTTTCGCTTGTTACTATTTCAATTTCTAAAAACTTTAAAAATTGAATCTATCGATTTGACAACTCTCCCAATTTTTTAAAGAAATTACAAATTGTTGTTTAAAATTGCTAAAAATTTCATTCAGAGTAAAGGTGGTTCGGGATCGTAATCATGGCCTTGCCCTTCCTGATGCTCAAAGTGTCTAAGGGCGATTCTCTGTAAACTCGTCATTTTTCACACGAAATCTGTCCGGGCACGGTTTTTTGAAATGTTCGTATAATTATAATACTATTGCTCAGAAAATGAATCTATTACTTTGGTTTTAAAGAGGGCCAATTGAAGTTTGTGTTTTTCTGATAAATTATGATAGGGGGTAAGCCCCCCGTCTAGTATAACTAGGCAGGGGACTGTGCCAGGGGACTGTTTATTTGCACTTTGTTGCGTAATATCTGTAAAACTATTGGAACATGATTAGTTACGAGACTACCTATAAATTTAGGCACAAGTCGTGGACATAATAACTAATATGTTTTATAATTAAATTAATTGACATTAATAAAATCACTTCCCAGAGGACTGTTTTCGCAACGACCCTGATGCATACTTTTATCACAAATCATGGGCGTCGCTGCCTGCTGAAGATTGGGGGGGACTTTGGAAAAAGAAATGCTAGGAAAAGTTCATGTTTTTTAAACATGTTTAGCCTTTGTAAAGACCAGTGAACATTGCAATTTTCAAATAAGGACCACAAGGAGTCATGTTTGGACCCGTCGTGGGCGGGGATTGCTGATCCCCCTAATTAATTTTAAACACATCTTAAACACTGAGAGAAAAAAAATGGGTTCAGCTTCTTTTCTAAGAGGGAAGTCATAACTAGATCAGAGAGTTCCTAATCGTAAATATATTATTTACCCAGAAATAAGAGAGTACGGGGGATTCTCCCCAGAAGTTTTTTCGAATTTGTGGTCTTAAAAATGCATTTTAGACGATATTTGGTAATGTTATGGGAGGAGAGGTTCGAGGGCGCTCTTATGTCCATTTTTCGATATCGAAACGTTAAAAACTCCATTATTATCTCTGATCGTACTATGAAAAGGGGGGATCGGGGATTTTTTCGAAATTGTGTTGCTAAAACGCAATTTTAGACTACCTTTACTAATATAACGCAGATTAGATATTCGAGCTCCCTCTTTTCGGAAAATTATTTAAATTACAGCCTTAAAATGCATTCTAAACAATTTTTAGCAATGGTAGTAGTGGAAGAGCTTCCCTGAATATTTTTGGAAATTGAAATCTTAAAAATACAATTATAGATAATATCCGGTTGTTTTAAGAAAAGGAAAGTGCGGGGTTCTCCCCCGAAACTTTTTTTGAAAATGTAACTGTAAAAAAAAACGCAGTTTTAGACGATCTGCGTTGATGTTAGGGGAGGGGAGATTTTTGGCCCACCCCGGAACTTTTTCAAAATTGATGGGTCATCTTTGGTAACTTTAAGAGGATAGACAAATATTCGAACAACGTGATTTTAGTTGACTTTCAATGATATTAGGGTAGGAATTTTCGAGAACTCTCCTTTGAAGAAACCAAAGTTTAAGCCCTTTAAAACGAAATATAGGACGATCTTAAATGTTGTTGACAAGACAGGGAGGGAAACGGAGACGCCTCCTTTTTTAATGAGAGATATGTTTATTCAAGTTGAAGCGGCAAAAGAATTTAAAAAAAAAAATGGTTTTTACTCCCACACCTCACATTTTATGCTCACGTTACAGTATTCAAAATTCATGCATTTGATCAATAACAATGCAAAAGCTTAATTTAGTGCTTGAAAAAAAATTAATGTTTTTCATCCTGCTTTTATTGCTTCATAATTTTTACTTTTGATAAAAGCAAATGAAGGGCCAGGGGGGAAAAAGATGAAAGTGACCAAAAAGCGATTTCGAGAAAAACGAAAAACAAAGTTTGACTTCTCGTAACTCCTTGTGTAGTTGATAGAGTTTTCATGCACATTTCGGTCGATTCTTATCTTTTTTCCCCTTGTTGTTCTAACAGATGATAGTGCTTTTTCATAGCCCCTAGATAGTGCTAATATCCCAAAATTGACGGAAAATTGACTTTCATCTTTTTTCCCCTTGGCCCTTCAAATAATTAAAAACGATTAAATATAAGTTTTCACGGGGAAGACTGTCTAAAACGTTCTGACTTCTTAATATACAGTGTAATTTACCAGGGAAAAAAAATTCCCTTTATAATTATTTATCTGGCATTTTGATCTCTAACAATGTGTGAAAAATCTTTCTAATATTTTTTTCTTTTAATTTAATTTATTTTTATTATTACTTCTTAGCCTCACCTCCATTTGTTTTGCTTCAATATTGCCTATACTGAGAACGATCTTTTACCTTATTCTGAAAGTTCCATTTTGAAATTTATAATTCTCAGCTAAAAATTAGGTTTGAAAATTTTTCAATTTAAAATAATTTGTATGAAAGATAAATAACTTGCTCTTTTTAGTGATAATTCAGTTCTTTTTAAAGCTTTTCATGGAAATGCAGCGATAAACTTTCAAAAAAGAATTTAGTTATCAAAATAATACTCATAACTAAACAAGCCTTATTATTTTCTCACTTAGAAGATGAAACAGAATATTTTCCACGTAAACTATTTCTTAGTTATTTGAAAATATAATTCTAATTTGGAAAAAAATATTTCGTTTATCAACACTACTATTATTGAACGTTTTCTTTACAATTCAAATTTCATAAAAATGTATATCAATTAGTAACTACCAGTGGCGTACGCAGACAAATCATTTCAGAGGGGGGGGGGGCTGAGTCAAGACTTTTTGAGATTGGGGGAGGGAGGAGCACTTCATGAAATGTAGCTAAAAAAGTAAATGCCTCGAATTTCTTCTATGCCTAGTTAAGTCGACAAAAATACATAATTAAAAAAAACATTTTTTTATTAAAATTATTGTGAAGAAAGTGTTCTCATGGACACAAAGAATGATAAATTTAGATTAAAAAAAATTCTTCATTGAAAGAAGGGTTGCTGAAACACTTGTTTCCAATATTTTGGCTAATTAACGCTCTAATAATGTTAATTTTATAGTTTATTTTACTATTGTTTCCAATATTGGGTTTCAATTAAACTTTCTAAATTTTATTTAACAAAATCTGTGACTGAAAAACATTAATCGGCATTTCTGAAACATAGATTTGCAATAAAAATTACCAAAATGGAATAATAGGATAATAATAAACATGACGAACAGTAAAATAGACATGTCAAAATACAAAAAAAATCTTTCTTTTAATTTTGTCCTATAGTTAATTATCTGTTCTAAAAGCTTTTCTCATTTGAGATTTCAAAAAAAAAAAGGGAAATTTAGAAAAAAAACTTAGCTTACATTTTTAAAATTCATTTTGAAAATTTCGGAGCGGGCTGCAGCCCTATCAGCCCACCCCCTGAGTACGCCACTGGTAACTACAATAATAAGAAAATACTAAGCTAACACGAAAATACAGGTAATTTTCTCTTGTTGTGTATTATTTAACTTGTTCAAAAATTTTAATTACTTAGATCAAAAATAAGCATTTGAATACTGATTAGTATACGCTCATCGAAAATATTCCAATCAAATATCTTGTAATGTTCATTGTAAATAAATATGAAAAAGCATTTCAGCTAAAAATCAGATTAGTATAAAAAAAACTTTACAGAGTCTACTTATGTTAGCGTAGTATGATTAAGGGGCACACAGGGACGGATATAACTGAGGGGCGATGGAGGCGATCGCCCCCTCCTTTGAGGACCTCTCCACCGGTAGTTTTCCGGTATTGAAACTCAAAAAATCTTTTAGACAATTTATAAATGTTGGGGGAAAGAGGTTTGATGCTCTCCCTCGGAAATATTTCGGAATTCAAGTCCGAAACTTTTGTGATTAATATTTGCGAACCAGTATACATAATAAAAAGTAAGTTATAAAAACCAATTTTCCTTCCCTTGAAAAATTCCTAGATTCGCTCTTGAGGGCATATTAGTATTTCCTTCAATGCATAAGCAATTTGTGGTACTGATGTCTTAAAAATCGCTCTGTGTGCTCACTCTTATCGGGAAAAGTATACGGAGTTAACAAGAAATTTTGTTAGATCTTTTTTATGTTATAACAAAAACAATAAAATGCGTAAAACTTACATGATTTATTTCCTCCAAATATGATACTCTTTACTGGATAGGACATGCTATACTGAACCGATGGATAGCTCTATACTTTATGAAAGGAGTCGCTTTCCACGAAGAAAGATCCTTCTCTAGCTGTTCTCCGAAAAAATTTCTTGCTCACATCATGTGGCAAAACAGATGGACACCCTTCCTCTCTGGGGATACACTACGGGGGGTCAGAGAGAGATTTTTTAGTGTCCATTGTTATGCAGCTGGACACTCATCTTTCCCCCTTAAATGAGTTGGCAGGGAAAGAGGGATGGGTGTCGTTATCAGAGACAGGATCCTGAGAAAAATTTGAGATGGGGTAAAGTGTACAAAAGAAAATTTATTTCTTGGATAACAGGTTGTCACTTTCCCTGCTTTTAATGGCAGGTTCTCGATGGGCTAATTCTGATGTAATTCCTTTCTACAAAAAAAAAAAAAAAAAAGGATGTTCATACTTTGCTAATACTGTAACGTAAATTCCGTTATTTGGCATTGGAATATATTTAATGAAAATATTGGGGAGAGGGGGGGGGGACTTTGTACTATTTCAAAATGTAGGAAAGGGGGAAGTGTCCCGTCCCCGTGCCATGACACCCGCGAGCTCAATGGAGATAATATTCACTTTAAGGCAGAGGTGTAATTCTTAGGGGGGGGGAAGGAAAGTGGGGGAACGTTTACTACAGGACTCAGCCCCCTGCGTCCCCCCCCCCCACAGCACGGACTAGACCACATCTTCGAGAGAGAACAGATTCGACCTCGATTTTAAAAGCCCTTCAAGGATCAAGTAACCTAACCAAGGAAAACACAAGAAACCCCTCTAAGATTTATTTATTACTTCTCTTGTCCCTGTCAGAGCGAGGAGGGAGAGGGTGGGGTAGGAAAAGGGAAAGTCTCCATTGTTAAGTGGAGGAATTGGATCTTACTACGCAGTGATGGGTTTTGTAGGAGGAAAATGATGGCTCCAATAACGATGCTAAAAGCACCAAAAGACCGAGACAGCTTCATGGGAAAATAACTGAGACGGTCTTTCAAGTAGATACGGAAGTTTTTGTTATTTCAGTTGAGATTGGAGAATTTAATTTTGATTTAGAAAAGTCCCGATTTTTTTTTTTTTTTTCAAAATTATTATTTTATAATATTGGGGGTCTTCTGGTGATTTGAAAATATTGGGGGGGACATGTCCCCCTTGTCCCCCCTGCCAACGACGCCCGTGTCACAAATGTAGCTCTCAAACTAAGCAAAGTGGCGTTTCAAGACCGTTCTCGGCGATTTCGGCAAATTCACACTGATTACTTTAAACTTCATGCCAAAAATAATTTGCAAAAGTTATAGATTTTCCGTATTACAGCTTTGAATTTGTTGCAGGGGACTGTTTGAAAAAACTCCGGACAGAATTTACTTGACAATTTTACGTTTTAGAAATACGTAATTATACCTTATTTCATAAAAAAATATAGCTTCATTATTCTATTTTTATATATTAATAGCCAAATTCATGTAGTGTTAATAGGTTTTTTGAAATACTATCTTGAACAGTTAGACTATGGGATTGGGACAGCCAGGGGACTGTGTTTTTGGCGCTTAGATAATTTCTAGAAAAAAAAATTAAATTGTTATCACTCCAAATACAATTGGGCCACAAAGTATTAATGCTCTACTTGTATTAAGAGCAATAATTACTTTATTACACTTTATTATTTTTAAAATACTCAGTCCGGACAGCCAATTACCAGTTTACAGAGAATTATTGGTCACTCAAATGATTGATGAAAATGCATACATTTTGTAAGCACATTATTAATACAAGTTATTAAACTAATTAGATAAAGAATTTATTTATATACAGGGTGTCCACTCCAATCGTGGACCAATAGCTAATTTCTAAACCGTTAGAGATAAGCATATAGTTTATTTAGGAAAAAATCTCCAAATTATGAAAGGAATTTTGGGTCTATTCAATGTTTTTCAAAAAATCAAATTTTGAAAGAGTTACGAAATTTAAATTTTTATACAGCCCCCCAGTCCTATCAATCATATTTAGTAAAACATTCTTGACACTGTAACGTTTAAAACTAAAAAAAAATCACTCTTCTACCACAAAAATTGACCGAGTTATGACGTTTTGAAAAATCAAGATTTTGCATTGATTTGCATGACGGTCATCGAGAGATCGCTTCAGAGGACGTCATGCAAATCATGCAAAATCTTGATTTTTCAAAACGTCATAACTCGGTCAATTTTTGTGGTAGAAGAGTGATTTTTTTTTAGTTTTAAACGTTATAGTGTCAAGAATGTTTTACTAAATATGAATGATAGGACTGGGGGGCTGTATAAAAATTTAAATTTCGTAACTCTTTCAAAATTTGATTTTTTGAAAAACATTGAATAGACCCAAAATTCCTTTCATAATTTGGAGATTTTTTCCTAAATAAACTATATGCTTATCTCTAACGGTTTAGAAATTAGCTATTGGTCCACGATTGGAGTGGACACCCTGTATATAGCTAATTAAACACTGTATTTAGTTTTTTTAAGGAAGAATGCAATTGTTTTCAACATAATAGCTTTACTTAATAAAACTTAGCCAAAATACTTTTTATACACTTTGTATGCAATAGCTACAGCTTTTATATCTGTTGTGAATGAATCTTCACCTACCAAATAAATAGGTCCATAAAAAATATGGTACACATGCACTATACACACTGAGCACATGCTTCTGTCTGTTA